>CABFPE010000063.1:1746500-1756928 GCA_900660155.1 Hofstenia miamia | reverse complement strand
GAAACGAATGTACTCCAAACTTCACTAATTGCAGCCATCCTATCTGTTCTTCTGCGATCAGCACGATTTCGAAAATTGTCAAAACGTACACATCTAATAAAGAATTTGAATCTTTGAAGTGACATTACTGCACGATAGAAAGGCATTGCCTCAACTGGATTCCACAGATCCTGAATACTAGCGAAGTTATCATTGTGTACACCAGCATATAAAAATAATCCAATGCAGGCAAGGACCTCCTCATAAGAAAATGGTGACATATAATATAGTCGCACAGCAGGTACAGAATGACGAATGTCACTTGCCTTTCGATTGGTATACATCTGAATTGTACGAATAACCTCTTCGGGTAAAAACAGCATAAAAGCTTCTAGATCATTTTGAGGATGTGATAAATTTTGTGAAGCATTATCCAAAATGTTTCTTCTGCGATATCTTTGTTGAAACGGCTGGTTATTGTAATGCACTCCTCTTGCCTCATAGTTTATAGGTTCGTTCGGTTCATCCTCTTCTGAGCTGCTACCATCACTAAATATTTCAATATCGCCTTCTTCATCCAATTGTTCGCCATCTTCTTCGCCATCGCCATACTCTGCTGGAATCTCATTCTGCACATCAGCATAATTTTCTTCGTCATCAATGTCAGAATGATCAGTGTTTTCTTCAGCTTCTAGTTCTAGTAACCTGTTCAGGGCTTCTGCTGCTATATAACTTCTAGGTCTCAGCATTTTGAAATTACAATTCTGCAGTCAAATGTTTAGAGCGTATATTTGTTGGCAGGAAAGAAATAAACAGACTATAATTAGACAGACAGGCAGTCAGTGAAAGTTCACCGCAATTATATTATTGACTCAGTGACTCACAGTTCTCTCTTTGCATTTATTTTTAGGATTGTTACAAAATGTAACACGCACACCGATGAGGATACTTTTCTGTTTGCATGAAAACACAGAAGGTATAATATTAATTAGACTACCTCCATCAAATAGTTGACTCTGGATGATGATCGTCCTGGAGTTTCCAATATATTGGTTATATAAATTCGATAAAGTAACAAAACGAATTTTAAATGTTACAAAATGTAACACGCATACCGATAAGGGTTAATGAAAAATGCAGGCATTGTAAAAGTTTTAGAACATATGTAATACAATGTGCATGCTATTTTCATATAATGTATTCACAATGTGGTATGCTTGTTTAAAGTAATCAGTGAGAACTTTAAAAATATTTAAAAAGAAAGCTAATTTTTTAAATAAAGTAATATAAAAGAACTAGTGATTCTATGAAATATTAAAACAAATAAACATAAATTGTGCCACAGGCACTAATACAAAGATTCCCTAGGTCTAAGTAAGGCATTCAATTCAATGAATTTCGATATCTTGTAAGACATGCTTATAAATTATAATTTTGGTGTTAACTCAATTAATTTATTCATGAACTTCTTAAAAAAGAGACAGCAGCGTGTAATATCAAACTGTAAAAAATCAAGTTATATTACGATCGACCGTGGGTTACACCAAGGTATTGTTCTTGGCCCTATTTTATTTGCTATTTTTTGTAAATGATATAACAAAACATGCTAAACATGGGGAAATTTACTAATATGCGGACGACACATGCTTAATAAGCACCGCAAAAAATGCTTTTAATGCTACAAAAAACCTCCAAACAGATGTAGAAAAATTCTGAACAGCACAGACAATCAAAATTTTTAAAAATCTAAAATCTTATAAAAAATTTTGGGACAAGTAGGGTATTTTAAGTGAGGCCTAAACTTAGTTGCTTCAATCAACCATGTAAATATTGATGAAATTCTCCAATTTTTCTATTTTTGAATGAATATTTTAAAAATTAAATTACATTAAGTGGATTTTATTAGAATTATTCTTGGAATGTATTCGAAATCAAAGCATTTTGCTAAAATAAATCAATGGATGACAATAGCCTTCTAAAAACATATCTGCCACAAACAAAAGCTGACATAAAAATGTAAATAAACAAAATCATTCAGGTGAACAAAATACTGCACAGATTCAAAATTAAAACAAATCACTTAAGTAGAAAAATCATTAATATTGCAATTGTCCTGAGTGGTTACCCCTAAATCATGACATTGGGCTATCCTATATGGACTCATATGGGCTTCTACGGGCTTATATGGGCTTATATATGCTTATATAGGCTTACATGGGTTTATATGGGCTTACATTGGCATATATGCGCTCGTATGGGCATCTATTGTAGACATTATTGGTTTACCTTCTACCTGCTCTCCTGGGCTTTTTTCCCGCTTGTTTTATTTTGTGAGCAGCTTTACGTTTCTTGGGAGACTTGGTGGAAGACTCAGCGATGTCAGTATCAACGGCTTCTGACTCCTCAATTTCAGACTCTTCGTCTGCTTCAATCAAGTCTTTGATTGCCCGTTTGCTAGGCCTGTCAGCAGTAGGGATGTCTAAGGCAGCTCTGAACATATTTATAGTTTCTTCGGAAATGTTGGAACTAACATAAGTCAAAGTCTCTAGAGTGGCCTCAATATGTTTACTCGATTTCTCTCGACTTTTCAAAAGGAGCTGTTCCCATTGCTCGTTGTACTCCTGATAGCTGACTACCTTGCTGGTGGCAAAATGCGGGCTTTGAGCCAGAGTAGATCTGGGACGAGTGATGTAGGTACCTAGTCTACCTATGACACTCTCAGCGATTGAAATCCAATCTTGTCTGGCCTGCCTAGAACCGAAAACGCACGGTGCCCAGATTGCAGCCCTACATCATTTTTTCATGTCCTTAAAGTCTTGTGTTAATTGGAGCAAAGAGAAGAGATCTTGAAATTCAGGAAAGTACCCCAAGAAAGCACCAACACTGACAGCCCTAAAAGCAGCGAGCACAATGCCTACTTTAGCGAGGCCTGCTGGGCATCCAGCTATTCTCATACTTATGTCTTCTGAAACTGCAAAACCGAAGACTTGAGCCTCTCCAAATGGATCTCGAGTTTAAATTACATCCTCCATTCCTAATCTAATATATATATATATATATATATATATATATATATATATATATATACATATAATTTTACCAAATTTATCAAATTGGGATTTATGTTAAATTATAATAATATCTAATTGGTTATAATATGCAGTAGCTTACGCTTTCAATTGTTGTTCATGCTGATTGGATAATTATTTTTCTAATTACAACTTTACATTATTACATATTATAGATGTTAAAACATAAATTAACATCGATAGCTTTTACGAAATACTTTAGACTGTGGATGTTAAAAGAAGGAGTGTTTATGTATCAGAAGAACTGCTCTCCAAAATAACAGCGATGTTGCTTAAAAAAAGAAATTATTTTACACAATATTCTAGTTTTTTTAACTCATCAATAATATTTTAAAGCAAATAACAGCTAAAGCCGTCCACGTGTATTTTTTTCTATTGATTTACTAACTAAATTCAAGTTATCATTTTGTAGACATACTATACTAATAAATTAAATGCAAAATATAAACGTAGTTGTGTTGTAATTTATAGTTTTCATAATAAGGCTGGAAAAATTGGTAATTGTGAATTATTGCTTTCGTACTTAGTTTCAATGAACAAGGCAAAGCCACAACATGCCTAAGGCTTTTAAATGTACAATTTCAATCAATATTTTCATTGCAAATATACTAGCCATAAAAACCAGACGAATGATTCATCGCCGTCGATACAGACTTAGAAGTGATTGGTTGTCAGCTGTTTGCAAATTTAGCAGAGATTTGTTAAACTATTCTAGTAAATGATGAAATAGATTTTTAGTTTCATTATTAATGCCTCTCCTTACGTTTAATAATGGAAGGCTGTATTAAGACTTGAATACGGCAAAATATTGATTTTTGTTGGATTTCGAAGATATTAAGAGATTAGGATCAAGTGCTGAGAACGTTTTGATGAAATTTCTTAACGCTTTAATGCACAAAGTGAGCCAAGAAAAATAGCCTCAGCTTAATAAAATTGGCGTTCACCTGATTTCAGGTGAAGAATAAAAGGCTGTATAAACTGTTATAGAGCAATATGCCCGTTTTGTATTAAATTCAATACGAATAAAATAATAGGCCGAAACTAGTTTATTTTTAAAAATGCAACTAATTGTTAGTAAATTAACTTATTAAGGCTAAAAATAGTAAAGTATTTTTACTAAAATTCTCCTACCAGTCGATGACATCTCCCTCCACTTCTATTTCTGAGTTCTATTGGAAGCATTAAATACGGTTTTCTCGCCTTTGTTTTCAATGCAATTTTTTTCAAATATTTTTAAGGGAATAATGATTAAAATCTTTAATTGTATTATTTTTTAATGTTCTATGCATATGTACAAATAAGATATATATATATATATATATATATATTTTTTTGTTGCAAAATTGTAAACACACTAAATATTCATATACTACAAACTACGCTACTATAATCAAATTAAAAAGCACACCGATTTATATAATCAATGGTGCGAAAATGTAGTTTTAAGTTGGCCAGGCCCAGTTAGGCCATTCCCATTTCTGTGAAAGCTAATTTTGAGATTTTGATCTAAAAAGGATTTCATTAATTTTTCAATTTGCTAGCCCAAATTTAGAGATCTATACACATAAAATGTAAATCTTATTTTCTAGCACATTGCTGATAAATTATATTGCATTCACTGGCAAATATGTATGCACTGTTATGCAATATAGTAAGTTATTTTTCAATTTCGGCCCATTTTTGGACTCAGTTTCTCCAATATTTCAGCCCGAGCTCGGCCCGGTCCGTTGTTAAACATTAATATTTCTGCATTTAAATCAACATATTCACTAGTTTTCTTTGGGGAAAAGGCAAAAGAAATTGTTTGAACTTTACAAGAACAGAGTTTGATCAAGCGATTGCAAATGCTAAATCCACCCAGCATTCAATTCACATAGGAGATAGTAATCAAAGAACTTAAGTTTAATATCAAAGAAATTTCTTTATTTGGAATCGGGTTTCTCATTGAAAAAATTCTTATTTCTATGCACTTCAGCCACAAGAATAAATTTTAGCACAAAGCTTCATCATTGCATGACAGTGTCCAACCCATAGACTTTAAAAATGAGGACAAATCGACTTGTTACATAGAATGAACACTAGTAGAACCAGAGATGGACATGGGCCGGGTTTGGGCCGAAGAAATGGAAAAATTGGGCCCAAAAAATGGGTTCGAATTTTAAAAAACTCACTATTGCGTAACAGTGACCGCAAATACATTGAATATATAATTATAAAGTTGAAAAATAATTTAAATTTTGGAGATTTTACATTAGTATCATAAACTTTTCTAAATTTTAATTTAGAATCTTTACTTTCAGTGTTTAGATATTATTAGAAGTATCTCTATCATACCAAATTTTTTGACAAGTATTATGAAAATGGGCATAAAATGGGCCGGACCGAATTCGGACATGGCCTAAAGTTTCTTGGGTCGGGCTTAGACTTAAATTTTTGGCCCAAATTCATCTCTGAGTAGAACAAGGTATAAAGTATTCTGTCTGAGAATTTTGTTAATAATCACAACAGAGAACTTTTAAGACATTAAAAAATATGTTCCAGAATTAAAGAAAATAATATAATTTATCATGAACTGATTTAGGCATTTATGCCTTAAGCTATGATAAAAGTTACCGATCAATAACTGCTCTGAATCATTTATATGATAAACAATATTTTTTGATATATCTACATACAAAATGTGAATATTTGGCGGATTAACAATAATTATAAAAATGCTAAATGTATAAATTAAATTTCTAAGTTATACACAATCATTGTATACCATAAAACACATATTTCCCATTGTTTGTTGCATGACCTATGCGGTTTTATGAGGTTGCAAGTAATGTCTGAATTCAACAGATTTCACAATTATATCTGTGTCATTTATGATCATAAAACAGGAGCACATGAGTAATAAACATAAATCCGATGTTATGATTATACCCAAAATTCTTGTTATTATCATAAAATTTTAATGCTTCTCGATTTAATGTATTTATGCTTAAGTACGTTACATACTTCTGTTATAAAGTCAATATTTTCTTCATTCAATTAAAGCCTTTTACCATGTTTAATGAAAGAGTGCAGAATGCAGTTATGAGAAGATATCTTGAATTTCAAGTTCATCAGTCTTTGAAACTACTGATTAAAGAGAAAAATATTTTTATTTCCTTGTCACACTTCCAATTTTAAGAAAAAATATTAATATTATGTATAATCACTCTAAGATACTCTTGATCGCAAATTTAAACGACCGTATTTTAACGTGAGTTACCAGTAACTGGTAACCAGTTTGTCCAGATGGCAGATGTTTGCTGCCCATCTGATTTTTGCATTGAAATTTCCAATATTTGCAAGCAAAATTCAAATAAATTGCTGAAAAACAGTAAGCAATCTGCATTCAAATATTGGAAAGTTCAATGCAAAAATCAGAATCATCAATGCGAGGTTTGGAAATATCAAAACAGATATCGGAAACTTGACCGAGAAAGAGTGAAGTATTTAACTCAATATCGTTTAGGGATGTGCCGGAATCCGGTATCAGTTAAAATTTAACTTGTTTCCGGATTTTACCGGTTAACATATTCTGAGATAAAACTTGATTGAAAAATCGAATTTTTGAGGAAAAACTATATTTTAGCCATGATATGGAAGTTTTCATGCAACGAAAAAGTTCTTCTGATATATCAGGACGTAGTCTGTTTAATATGCTTCAAAATATGTATATATTTTCATCGGCTACAGGTCGATATTAATTGAAGAATGATATTGTTCTTCAGTGATAATTAGGGCAACCAAAGTCATGAAAGTCATATTTTTTGTTGGTCTATTTTGCAGTCTGCTTAACATTAGATGGTTTTGAAACCGGAGGTGCAGTTTAATAGGAAGTTATAAAGTAATAAAATTGCATATTTTTGTGTTTTGAAAATACTATAATATTTGTGGTGTGTGTCATATTTTGCCATAGTTATTTATATATATATATATATATATATATATATTCATTCAATTTCGATTAATGTACTTCATTGCCTAACCACAGAGAATTGCTAGCTAATTGTTGACCTGACCCGACCCAGTGGCCGACGCGTTTCTAGGACTTCCATATGTATGCTTGCAGGTGAAAAAAATACATTATTTCATGGATTTTGCAAGGCACACCTGCAGCAAAATTGCATCATTCTTATTCAAGCAAAATATATTAGGGTTGACAATCTAATTGCTTCAATTAAGGCTGTTATCACAAAATATTAAAGTTGTTAAATGTTTGACAGAGTTGAAATTCCACCACATGTTGTTATTACTCCCACCCTTGAACTTGGAAATGATACCTGTGAAAAAATCGCCTATATTAAGTGACGATTAGAAAATACCGGTTTCACTGCTACAATGGATGGAATGGGGATTGACATTTAATCGGAATTGCATGCTAGATTACGAAAATGTCAAGCAACCTCGGCTGTACCTGAGAGAAGCATCTTTGTATTGCAAAAACTCTTGGCCTATAAGAGAAATCTTAACCACAATAATATATGGAAATTTATGTGCTGTTATTATAATTTAGTGAATTAGTTGCTTTAAAAAATTGATTTATTATCATCTAAGAGATTTTGTATTTGTTTTAGACCTTGTTTTCAGTAATAGAAAAACATTTTATATTGCTCAAATCATTTTGAAAAATGGATGGTCATATTTAGGGCATATTTAACTAAATTCTTTCATATTTTCGTCATTAAAAAGTCATATTTTGTTTTTTTAAAGTCATATTTCTTGTTTCCCTTCTAATAATATATTATCCGGTATCCGGTAAATTATCTGGCATCCGGCTGTCAAAATACCCGGAATTATCCGGTATCTGGTATATTGAATTCACTATCCGGATCCCATCCCTAATATCGTTAATCTAGTGATGCTTAAATTATTCTAAAATAATTCAAATTTTTGCTGATGAATGCGTATGCTTTACGGATCCTTGCTTGTGATATTAGGATATCGGATCGTGCTATTCGTATCTATCTATGGCAAATTCTGTAGTCCTACAAGTCCCCATGAAACCTATAAGTGATGTTTTATTTTCACTCTAACCGTCGAGGTTGAGGGGGATCCCTACTCCCCTGTGAAACGATTTTATATCGATTTTTAGTTAAAAATGGGTGAGACAGAAATTCCGAAAAAACTACAATTTCTTCTGCAAATAAATTTTTTTCTAAGTGATTGCTGAGAATTTTTTTTTATGGGACGCTAAGTTTTCTCCTAAAATTTCAGGTTTTAGCAATTAAATATGGGCAGTTTTGATAAACTTACAATTTTTGTTTGTTTCAGTTATCATTAGTGCTCATAAAGGCTAAATGAATACCAACATTTATATGTAAGATGAAATTAAATCCACAATTTGCATAAAATAAACATAGCAAAAATCTAAAAATCTGTCATAACTTACAATAATCATTTAGATGAAGATCTTGGGGTGCATCAATAACTGAAGGTCTTCATGACTGGGTTAGTGAGGGCAGTTTACATTTAGCCTCAGGCATTTATAGAAAAACCTGAGTACATAATTTTTAAAGATAAATAGTTAAGCCTTGAATTCTGAATTCTTATAGGTTACAATATCACATTGTCAATATGAGTATGTACACATCATCTATTATAATATAATATGTGAGATTTTCGTACATTGTGAAACATTCTAAGAAACATCCGCAGAAATCCTGACTTCTATAAACATAATTTTTACAATGTTTATCTGATTAGATTTTTATTTATTTACCTGAAATTATAGGTTCTAGCTAAAGTTCTGCGTGCCCAGTCCTTTTTAGTCTCAGTGGATTTGGGCTCAGTCTTGTTCTAGCTAAGTCCTATTAATATTTTTAGTCCCACTGTCCCATGCAGTTCCACGGCATAACTTCTTATCACCTAAAATTGGTAAAACTTACTAAAACATTCTGATCAGCATACAATAGCTAGTTAACCAAAACGGCTCTGCCTTAAATATTCATATTTTCGCATTCATATAAACCACAATTGATATTTCACTGTAAAATCCTTAATATCAGAGTTTGCTCACACTAAGCCTTACAATAATAGTACACTAGTGCAATTCAAAGTCCTAACAACGTTAACTTTATGAGCCAATAAAAGACTACAAGATATAAGCAAAATTGATTATAGATGCTGATGTTGTTAGGGAATGCAAATTTGTTTATTCTTAGATTTTCAAAATGTAGTTTACATAGATTTGCATATTTTATGAGCTCAATTTGCAAAGCGGTAGTAATTTTCTTTGATAAGAACTCAATTAAAACTATGCAATCCTATACTGCAAACAACGTTTTTTAAACAGTAAAAGTTAATTATTAATGTACTTCTTTCCTAATCCTAACATATTAAACGCATTGTTGATCAGCACTTAGGCCTCCTATATGTTATTTTTCTTATCTAAGTTATAAGAAGCAAATGGTGGATTTTAAACATTGTTCTTTTTGCTGGCGGAAATAGATATGGCTTACTAGGGAGTTTAGTGTAATTGGCGAAGATCTTAGAGGGCTTTTCTAGTATGTATTGTAAATATTTAGAAATGAAGTGAAGGTTGATATTTGAATGCCCTAATCATTTGGTATTTGGTGGGTGCCAGCCATGTCTGGACTGGATAAGAAGTGCATTTTCGGAAAATGTTAAGTGTAGGTTATGTAAAAAGGAAGTGCAGAAAAGCAGACTAGATTATAGAAGAGTGTGAGATGTTCGCACATAGTGAGTAAAAAGAGCACAGATTATTATGTGTGATGCACTGAAGCCTTAACATTTAGTATGGTTAGAAAAGAAGATAAATTCTAAGAGAATAGACGATGAGAAGCTGAGGATGCTCTTGGATTCAATATACAGACAATAAAGACCATTGAAGCAAGGTGATCAAACATTCTAGGTAGTGATAAATAAAAGTAAAAGGCTGGTATTACCAAAATTGTTAAGGCAATACGCAATAGTACAGAAGGCAAAGTTGTTAGGAACCGCTAGATATCTAAGTAAGGATCTCAGCAACAAACCAAGTTGTGACAGTGAGGATACCGGCGATAAACATTATAAAAAATAAACATAATAATAATAATAATAATAATAATAATAATAACAATGATAGCTTGATACCTATCACAGAAAAGTTAAAGGAGACAGGCATAGGGTATAAGATGGAGAGGAATGGTAGAGCAGTGAGTCACCTGTGGTACATGGACGACCTGAAGATGTATGCTAGTTCAAGGAAGATGTTGCAGAAGCAAGTGGAGACATTGGAGAAGGCAAGCAGAGATTCAGGGTTGGAGTTTGGATTAGGAAAGTGTGCAGCAGTGACAATGACTAGAGGCAAGTGTGTGGATGGGGA
>CABFPE010000063.1:1700867-1723203 GCA_900660155.1 Hofstenia miamia | reverse complement strand
ATTAATACTGGATTGTGACTGCATTAAATCATTTGAACTAAAATATATATATATTCATTCAATTTCAATTAATGTACTTCCTGGCCTACCCCCCCCCCTCCTCCCGAGAAGTTTAATTGCTAGCTAATTGTTGAAATTACCCATTTGTGGACGCGTTTCTAGAACTGGCCATGCGTGCTGGCACCTAAAAATTATAAAAAGAACATTATTATTTCATGGATTTTGCAATGCACACGTCTTGTAGAATTGTGCTAAATGTATTCAGCCAAAATATATAAGGGCTGACAATCTAAGTACTTAATTTATGGCTGCTATCATAGAATATAAAAGTTTTTCAATGTTTGACAGAGTTGAAATTCCACCAGATGTTGTTATTACTCCTATTGTTGATCTTGGAAATTATGTATGTGAAATAATCGCCTATATCATGTCAAGATTAGAAAATACCGGTTTCACTGCTATAATAGAACAAAAAGGGATGGAAATTTAGTCGGAATTGTATGCCAAGGTACGAAAATGTGAAGCAACATCGCCTGCAGTTAAAAGATGTTTCTCTGTGTTGAGAAAACTCTTATCCTATGAAATAAATCTTAACCACAATCACATATGGAAATTTATGTTCTGTTATTATAATTATTTATTGAAGCAGTTGCTTTAAAAATTGAGTTATTATTATGTAAGAGTTTTTGTATTTGTTTTATATCTTGTTCTCAGTAATATAAACGTTTTATATTGCCTAAATTGTTCATTTTGAAAAATGGATGGTCATATTTTAGGGCATATTTAAATATACTCCGTCAAATTTTGTTTTTTAAAGTAATATTTTTATTTGCCCTAGCAATAGTTGAACAATATATTATCCAGTACCCGGCAATCAAATTATCCAGAATTATCTGGTATCCGGTATATTCAATTCACTATCCGGATCCCATCCCAATTATTATTCATAGTTGTCTTATACTATTAGTATTTCAAAAGATATGAAATAAATTGATATTATATTACAATTTTAAGCACATGTACATATACATAATATGACGGCCTGGCATAAAGGCAGGGAATTTGCACAGAGCTAGACAATAGTGTACATGCATTTAAGGTGGGTTGAATTTCGCCTTAGCATTGGCAAATAATGACGAAATGGCCGCTGATTCCTCTTGTGAGACTAGAAATAGTGAACTAATTTTTTCCTTTCTCCCAGCACCTCCCTCCCAATTGGTAGGGGTGGTTTGGACTGTCATTGATGAATGTAAATATTTTCATTTTCTCTCTATTAGCGTCTTTTGTTAACTGAATATGCTTGAGGTCGTAACTATATGGAATGTGCACTACCTGTTCTAGTCAATAAACCACTGAGAATGAGTTAAGTTTTTTGTCTTATACTGTGTAATTTTAAGTGTGTGCACATCAAAGTCAGCAGAAAATTTTCACTGTTTTAGAATAAATATATGTGCTTCTAAAATACTTAATCAGTGTTTAATCTATAGTTTCTGCTGAGTTTTACTAGAAATATATGTTTATTAATTTTTTCTAAAATATATGTTCTCATGAAATCTGATTATATTAGGCAAAAAATTTTGTATTCTTCTAAACCTGGAATTGATTGTTTTTGTTATATGGATTCTTGTAGTCTTTACCACAGGTGGAAATGCGTTGGGGTACCAACCCAACTGATGTACTTAATTAATTATCATGACTATATCCAACCCAATCAAACCCTTCCCTGATCTAAATAATTGGGATCAATATTTGTATATTGCCACGCCAATAATTAGAATGTTAAAAATTCATTAGTAGTACCCCATGTTCGTTCAAGATTCTTATTCAAATTTCAAGAGTTTTAAAATAGGAAATGCTAAATGAAAAGCTGCTAGATCTAAAAAGACGCTTCCTTTTAAAAAATATTAGTGCAATTTGAAGAAAATATGTTCTTCAAAAGTCAAACAGCTACGCTATTTCTGCTTAAAGTAGTGCTTGCTGCTTATCTTAGGGATAGCTTAATTTTTTTGCACCTTTGCTGTACAGTCGTGGACATTTATTGCTTACGGACTTGGTTAGTTTAGTATGGACAACAGCTGTAAGAGAAAAATAGTCTTGCTGACAATCGCAGAAAAGCTCAAAGTCTGTAAATTAGCAAAGCAGAAAGTGCCAAAATCTATGCTTATGTCTAAGTTTGACATTGGAAAGTCAACTCTTAATGATATTCTTAGAGATGAAAATAAATTTAAAAAATTTGCTACTGAAAAAAAAGAGCTTGGGATAGCTTCTGCCACTAAAACTGCCAAAAAGGTAAAAGGAGGGAGCTTTGACAAGGTAGATAGAGCTCTATTCATCTGGTTTTGCCAACAGCGCGAAAAAGGCTGCCCCGCAACCAGTCCAGTTTTGCTCAAGAAAGCTTCTGAGTTTCATTGAATGACTTATGGTGAAAACTCGAAACCATTTTCAACCAGTTCTGTATTTCAATGGCGATTTTGTGCTAGTTTTGGCTTGAAGAATCTGAATTTTTTGGTGAAAAAATAAGTGTTGATGAACCCTCTGCTGAAGGTTATTCACAGGATCAGCTTTTCAATTGTGACGACACCAAGCTATACTTCAAGATGTTAGCGTCAGTACATAACCGGCCAGGTGGGACAAAGAAGGCAAAGGACAGAGTGACGATAAATGCTTGTGCAAATACTAGCAGAACCATCAAGTTACATTTATTGCTAATTGGTAAGGCAAAAAACCCATGTTGCTTTCGGAAACTTAACAAGAATGCATTGCCAGCTGTTTATTGGAATCAAGCTAATGCCTCTGCTAACGCGTCAATATTCAAGTACTGTTTACAAGTTGTTTCGTTCCAGAAGCAAGGCGGAAATTGAGGGAGCTTGGGCAGGAAGAAAAGGCGGTTTTGTTTCTTGACAATTGCTTCATTCATCCCAGTGAGGAAGAACTTGAATCAGATTATGGCAAGATCATTGCAAAGGTTTTGCCTCCAAATGTAACTGCACGGATACAGCCAATGAATCAAGGTGTGCTTGAATCTATCAAAAGGCATCATAGAATAGCAATTCTGAAATATCTTGTATCACAACCAACTTTGGCCATTCAAGATTTTCTCAAAACGATTGATATAATCAAGGTTGTCGACACCGTTGCAGTTGCTTGGGACTTGGTAACACCAGATGCTATTAGAAACTCTTGGAAGAAGTTATTCCATTGGCAAGTTCTTCCAAGCAAACCAGTAGCCCTCCCAGAGCAATTTCGAACAATGACTTTGTCCAACAGTTTTAGAAGATGAACCTCACACTGTCGGAGAATGGTGTTCAAAACTGGATGCGCAATGATGGTCCTAGTTATGAACACATGAACAAATAAGGCATTGTTGCACTGGTTTCTGCTGAAAATGAAACTGATAATGCTGATTACAAAGAGGAACAGGAAGAAGTTCTCCAATCATTCAAATGCTCGATATCTAATTGTGAACCCATGAATAAAATGGATGATTTTAGACATGATATCGCTGTCAACTGAAAACGACCCCAGAAAATAATGTATCGCGACTTTGTTGCAGAGAGAAGAGAAAGCTGCATCAAGCAAACCTCCATCTTATCATCTTTCAGCAAGAACACTGATGCAGATTAAACTGTCAAAAAATATTTTCGTTGAATAATGAGGATGAGACTTCAAATTTTCAATCTATTCTTTGCTTTGTTTATTATTATTTGTTCAATGCTGCCCAACTGCTATACACATTCGATGTGTCGCTTATTTTTATATCATTATGGCCATTTATTTCGTTGAGTGATTTAGAAAGAATTTAAAAATATAAAAATAAACTCCATTTACTTTGCTGCACTGTTCGTATTTCAGTTATAAAATTTTTTTCTTATCCTGCCAAAGGCTCAACCGGCCAACATTTTCTAAAAATTGAGCCCAATTTGGCCGGTAAAACGAGGATGCACTCTATTCATAATAACTGGTGTGAACGAAGAAAACAATTGTTGCTGCACCATCACTACAAATGTAGATTTAAGAGTAACTCAATTATTAGAAAGGATTCATCTGTATTATGATCTACAGATTTTATGAACAAAATGTCTGATTGATGAGGACCCAAGTAAGGCATGGTATCACAAATTAATAAATTAATTCTAACTTGTAAATGTTTGAGGTTAGATACTACCAATCATCCGCTTGGTAAATGGTGAAAATTGGCATGCTCCAAACAGTTTTAAAAATAATGTTAATCAAAATGTCAGCCAATAATCCTTGTGTCCTCTTCAGCAACTTAAAGCTTTTCAAAGTGTGTTATCATTCTGGAATATTTGTACAACCACTGAACAGTCTGAATCAAAAACTAATTTTAGTTTGCTGTACTGGAAGAATGCGGCAACACCTTAATCTGAAATTTATGCAAGGTGGAGCCACATCCCACACACACAAAATGTGAGAGAATATCCAAAGAAAAACCATTGGACTTCATTTCAAAGTTGAATGACCACTGGTATGTTAGAATTTCTTTCTATAACTTTATTTGAAGTTCAGTTTGTAACATAGATAGACGCGTGTGTAATTTTCTATAACCGCATTACTTCGCACCCACATATCTATTAGAAAAATTCACCCGCACTCGCAACACACCCGTTATTTTCTAAATACAAAAAACTACATCACATGCATAAAGTATAATAACAATATGTCTTGTAGGCCTACATTTTACTCTTATTTTACTAAAATAGTAGTATATAGAGTTCATAGTATAATTAATATTGTATTAGTATTACACATGTAACAAAATAAAAATGTCCATCCACACTCCAACCCACTTGGCATTTGAAATTCCGTACCAACACTGCACCGCATGCTCATCCATCTTTGGAGTGTAACAACCAGTTCAACAACTCAAGGAATTTACTAAGGAAAATATGTTGTGGTTTTCCGGAGTTGCTAAAGATTGATTCCATGCTGCTTTGAGTACCCATATGAGCATATAGAGCTGCAAATTTTTTATTCGATATATAGGAAAACGTTTGTATTTAAAGAAGAGTTGTAAAATTGTAATTTTTTAAAATCAGTTTTTCAGTTTGATTTATAAGTCTACTTAGAATTAGTGTTTTGTTTCTAATCCGATATTCACCTTACTTATATAAATTATTAATTATTAACTATCTCAATTTTCATTTGGTCTAAAGAGTAAACTGGATAGTTGCATAAAGAAGCTTTGCAAAAATATACGCATTATAAAAACAACTATATTATTTGCGTACTAATTTCAAACAGACAAATTTCTAAAAATATCAACTACTTATATCTATTTACTTACATTTATTTAATCATTGATTTCAGAATTGAACTCATGCTAACAAGTTCGATGTTCTATATTGAATTAATTAATAATTGTTCAACTAATCAAATAAAGAGGAGTTAGAAAAAATCATCTCACAAGAAGCAAGTTGGGATTAATAATGTTGTATCAAATCTAAGAGTAAGCTAAGCTTAGTAAATCAAAACATAAATGCCACATCTTTAGATTAAAACTAAAATATGAGAAAAGTAATTCCATTCTGCTTCAATGGATTTTACATTTACTGTTTTGTGTATTTTTATTTTTTCAGATATTATAGTTTATTTAAATTTATCAGTGACTTATTCCGCTACATTTTTAAAAACTTTATAAATTATTTTGTGAAATTCGAAGAATATATTCAATTCCTGTAATATTTACCCTTTAATTATGCTTATTTTGTGCGGAAACTGCGCGATTAATCGCGTAATCCCTTGTTTATGCAGAACCACAATAAATTTAAATTTTGATAATAATTAATATCCATTTTCAGCTCATTATAAGAAGAAATTTTTGTTGAAACAACTTTAGTTAAAGCTTTATCTAAACTTTTGATATTACTGGCCACTAAGCACCAAACCAAGTTATTTTACTCCACAACCATGAAAAACTTTTTGAATTATTTTTATGGGTGCCTTCGCCACTGTTGACAATATTAAGATTAACAGAAATTTAAATATGCTTGTTTAACCGATATGTTTAACAGATTTCTTTGCTAAACTTTGTTGAATAACTGAAAGGCAAAATCTGTAGTTGATAAGGCAAAAGGCAGAATTGTCTAGTTGGGTGGAAACGGGGAATCGTGGGCCCCACAGGTATCCACATAGCTCTTGTGGAATGAGTGGGGTGGAGTTGAATTTTCATCCCATGGATTTCATGGAGATTTGTGGGGCTAGTACTGTAACTGTAAGAACAATTATTTCAATTGCTTTCCAAAATGAAATCAGAAGATTACGTAACTTTCAATGTGATTACACAACGATATCAACTTCAACTCTGAGAACGTAATTGTTATTATTACTACTTATTTAAGAATTACACCCTTCGTATCAAGCCCCATCAAAATTGTATATATATATATATATGTATATATATATATATATATATATTTATATATGTATATATACATATACTGTATATATGTACATATATACATATATATATATATATATGTATATATATATGTGATAAAATTCATAACTTTTCGAAAAATGAATATGCAAAAACTGTTAGAATAGATATAGATACATATGATTTACATCCTGTGGATCCCCCAGAAACTTTCATGGCGTAATGTGAGGGGGGGATCAAAATCTGTCCCATAGACAAGCCGAGTGAAAGGTCTCTTACGAGTGCCATTGCAAATAAGATAGATTAAAATTCGTGCTACTGGTTAACTATAGCAATAGTCAACTGATCTGTTAACACATTTTAGCGTTTACTTATATAGTTTTTTAACCTAACTTTTACAAGGTTTGCTAAGCAGATTATAAATATGGCTTCACCTGATTTTCTTAATTTTCCAAATTACCACTGCTTGTCATTAAATTAAACTGTATTTTGTTTGTGCCAATCGACATAAAGCAAAGACCTTTAATAATCGACTGTTGCACTTACAGTATATAATATGTCAATGCTTAAAAATAGCAGTCTAGACTAAAATTTTTATTAGAAATTTTAGTCAATATTTACACTGAAATAGTTTAAAAGTCAGAGTCTGTGGTAATCTTCATCACTTGAGTTTGTAAGTAGTCAGATATGGAAACCACCCTGAGGCCTGACAATACATCAATGCTTCATCACCTAGTAAATGACATCGGTATGATTTGATATGATTTTGATTTTAGGTAATGTATATGCATAAGTAATCATATTTGACATATGCATAATGCTAATTCTACATATTCACAAGCCAATAGATATTGCAATTAATGTCAGATTTCATTAGAGTTTTGAGACGATCACAATTTTTTCTGGCTTTTTGTCAAAGTAACTCTATTGCCAAGTATTTAAAATCTTCAATAGTATCAATTATGTATTTTTATAATGATGACCCACATAGAGAAGATAATAAAAAATTTGAATCCACATCCTAATTTCATCAAATTTTAAGTCATTATCAATATACTTTGTTCAATCATGTCATCATGTACAATAATTGTGTTATTTTGGTCAAAAAAATGATGAATTATGTTTTATCTGCATTATTGTTTATAAATTGATCTTGCTAATATGTAAAGTAAGATTTTTTAAAACGAATGATAACTTTTGTTATAAAAATCTCATCATTCAGTTCACTGAATGTAAATCTGAGAATGTTCACTTCTTGGGAAACTGGTATTTTCTGAAAAAGAGCCAATCCATAACGTCTGCATTATTGCACGTAATTTCGATGCATTCCAATTATTTCAGCGATGTTTGAATGAGGAAGTACAGAATGTGTAGCAAAAATTTGAGATATTTTCTTGTTGTTGTTTAAAATGTGGACTTTAGTAAAAATGAAGTTTTGGCCACCACTGTACAAAGAGTTACTATTGACTTAGATATTGGAACTAAAGCCCTGGTCACACTTTTAAATACCACAATAACATATAAAGAAGTTTTCAATTTATTCTGAATATGTTGAATATCTTGAAATTAAATTGCAACTACAATAGTAATAATACTAGATAATAAGATATAGTATTTGCTTGATCTTCTGCAAATGCAATTCAAAGAGGAAAAATCATCACTAAATTTGCCAATTTTAATCACTTTTTACCAGTATTCATATTCAATTATGAATCTCACACTTATTGTATCATCCTTTCTTAGAAAGTTATAAATCAGTCCTCAATTTTCTTTAGCAACTGGTATTATCTCAGTTTTCACAATGAGCACTACTTCTTATTAATAGACCGACTTATAGTTCAAATACCATTAATAATTCAATATTGCTATTATACTGTATGTACTGTACGTATTTGTTGTTAACAAAAAAGGATGCCAGTTCTTAAGTCTAATGTTGGGAAATTGCAGCAAATTTACTGTTTACTTAAAGTGTATTAGTGCTTTGATTCTGACTTTGCTTTCATGAGCTTAAAGGCCTTCTAAGCTGCTTGATTTTACCTAGAAACCTCAATATACCAACAAGTTCTAAGCTCTAATATCATTTTTTGTATTCTTTTGCTTTTGGATAAAACACTAATGTCTAATAAAGATCTAGATAGATGCTAGTATCAAAACTTTGATATAAAACCAACAAGAGGCCGATTAATCACTAAACATGCTGAAGATGAGACCAATTATTTGGTAATAGAAACGAATTGTACAAACAATAACAGAAAAATCATTTTATCTTGAAGCTTAGTATTTTTCTAATCGCAAAATTTTGCTTGCAAATTTATGTGTGAGATATCCAATTCCCCCAGATAGTGAAAGCCAGGGAAGATCGTTTATGAACCCCATGTAGATTTGGTACAGGATGTTTTCGAGTCTCTTTATAATATCACTATATCAATTACTCTCAACTGATAATGAAAGGAAAGCAATGGGCTCCATTAGAATTAAAATTGCTCAACAATAATCACAATGCAGTGCATTTTAAGTTGCCCATTAAGCCATTAATCTACAAATAATATGTGTGGTTGTAGGAGCTTTTAAACAAATTTAATGGCCTTTCAAGAGATAGACCTAATTTGTGATTTCATAAATTTTAAGTCTGGTGTAGTCCTAGAATATTTTTAATGGGTTGTGGTTCAATATTTTTTATATTATTTCAAAAAGGATACATTTGTAATTTGCAATTTATGAAAATCAAATCATATCGTTTAAAATTGCAATAATGATTTTTTAGATTCACAAGAACTTTAAGGTATATATATNGAAAGGTGCCTTAAAATGACTAACACCAGCTGTCATGTGCATATATATATATATATATATATATATATATATATATATGCACATGACAGCTGGTGTTAGTCATTTTAAGGCACCTTTCATTCATGGGTACCAAAAAGCTATGAAAATAAGGGTTTTTAACTAATGAAAAGCACTAAAAATTCACAAAAAGCATAGACAGTTTTTGAAAATAGGGATATAATAGTGAGTGGATGGGAGTGGGGCAGGCTTTCTTTCTGCTTAGCTAACAAATAAGAATATTAAAGCAACTTAGTAAATATATGATTCTATATTTTCCTGTAACAATAAGAGACGCATTTCTTATTGCTTATTTAACCTTCTTATGTAAGACTTAAATGAAGAAAGGACATGACGTAATTTAATAAATCTTGAAAAATTTTATTGTTAAAGTCATTTTTAAACCATTTGTCCACCATTCGGCACTAAATATTGANATATTGAAAAACTAAATTTTGGAATACCCCTAATATATATATATATATATATATATATATATACAGACGTAAACATATTTTGCGTTTAAATATCACTAGTTTACAAACATTAATAATTGCATTAAAATTATAATTGTAACTACTTTTTTGCAATTTTGTAAAAATCTTCACGCCCTGTGCTCCTGAAAATGGCATAAAGGTGAAAAAGCAGTATTTTGCTTTGCACAAGATCTACAGCGAAATTTTTTACCAAAATTTGCCAACACCTGTCAAAATGACTTGCACTAATATAATTAATCAAAAATGTAAATGCATAGTTAGCATATATTTTTTGCACAAATATTTTTCCAATCATCACATATACTACTAGTTTATGGAATTTTTGCACGCACTATATACATATAGCTCAAGTAAAAAAGTGGCCACTATTCAAAATTTGCATTATCGTACAAAGGATTTTATCTAAAGTTACTAGATGGCACTGGTCCAATTAATAGTTCAAAAAATTGCCAAATACTCGAGGAACTTATACCATACACAACCTGCTTATATCCCGATTCATGGATCTTAGAACAAGATGGAGGAACCCTTAATACCTCAAAATCGACAAAAGAATTTTTTTCCCAATTATAATATTCAAGTTATGTAGTGGCCACCGAGTTCGCCAAACCTAGTACACATAGAGAACGTGTGACAGATTCTGAGGGATTTTCTCAAGAAAAAAATCCCGCAAATCTGAAAGAATTAAAGATCTTTGAATCGCAACACCAAATAACTCAAGAAGTTAGAGTCCGTTTAATGGATTCAGTTTCAAGACGTTTATCTGGGTGTCATGCTTTTCAAAGCAAACTTGTCAAATAACTTTGTCACCAGGTTACAAGCTGAAACAATTATATTTTCAAATATATTTTATAAGCCTCTATTTGTCTTTCGTTTGTTACCAAAAATATGTTTATAATGTGGCCACATTTTACCTGAGCTATAGATACATGGAACCTACAATATTGCAATATTACATTCATCGGAATCATGTGAGTCAATGTTTTGTTCTACATCCGGCAAAAAGATCTGACATATTTATAGGCTTAATAAAAGGCAAATAAAGTAAGGAAACAATAAGTGATTTTATTTTTGAAAAGTAAATATAATGCTATTATTTTCATTGGGTTTTAAAAATTAAAACAGTCAATTGGGAGCCGTTATTGTTCACACACTGTCGAATGTCAGCCAGTTGATTTCCTTTTCAATGCTGATCCACTAGCTCTGAATTTGGTAACCCGTAACAAAATTGTGCTTAGAGCAGGCACAGGATCATGTCTCCCGAATTTGAAGTGCAAACCGAACGCTTGTTGTGCTGCAGGAACGCTTGTTGTGCTGCAGTTACAGATTCGTTTTTGATAAACATTTTCACAATGAAAGGGCGATGCTGACTGGCCAAATTCATAGTAGCAACTGAAAAAAAACTAAGAATTATTCGAAAACAAAGTAAAACGAAACGAAATATTATATTTACTTTGCGAAAATATAAACAAATTTTTTGTTTCTTTATTAAACACCATGAATGCTAAAGGCGTGGATGCAATTTGTTGTAGAATCTTCAAAATCTTCAAGGCTGCAGGAAATTTATCAGATTGTACTTAAATGATCTACAGTTGAAGTGCAATCAAATCAAAGGAAGTTTAATATCTCAAAAAAATTTACAACAAAGTCTACTTAATAAGAGCAAAACCAAAATTTTGTTAACACTAGAAGCACCAACCGGTCATCTTAGACTTGTTTTTGATAATTAAACAGCAAAAACACCACTTTGGTATTGTAAAATAGCGTAACATTTAAAAAACATTCCTCACTTTATATTATAAATCATACATTGAAAATATTGATTTTGATACACTGGTTGCAAGTGAATCGCATAGCTCTTTAAGAAAATATAGCATGTTGCTACTTCTAGTGTTTACTAAAGGGTATGAAACGATGCTAGTCTTCGTCTAAGAATGCATCTAAGGCAAATAATGCCCATATATTATTCAATTTTACATATTGATAGGTCGGAATTTAGTTCTAAGAGCTTGGATTTAGCAATGGTGTTGTATTTACGTTTTATTGATAATTTTACTCCTGGTGTGAAAATAAGATATCATGTTGAACAAATCTTCCAACATTCAATACAGTATTAACATGTTTATGTTCCCACTTATTGCTGTCTTTAGCAATGAGATTTTTTGTGGGGTATAACATTGGTCCATGTGTTGAACTACAACTTGAAGATGAATAATCATTTTCAATATCATTTTCAAATATTGTTATCAGAAACCACCATCATAATCAGTTTGCTCCCGAGCAACATTGGCTAAATGGTGAAGAACATTTAATGCTGACAAGAATTGAGGCTACTAGGAAGATATAATAACGTTAGTTCCATTGTTGTTCCAAAACTACTCTAGACTTGACAAAATGACCCAATTGGCATTGCAGGTATTCACATCAAATTACTGGTAATAGGCCGATGCAATAAGAATTTTAGAAAACTCTAAGAAAATTTCGTAACGTAATGCAACATTTTTATGAAAATACCAAGACAGAAAGTTCAACTGCAATTTTTTACAAGACAATAACATGTTGGTTTAGTCAAAAGACAGATTTGGCAAGTTTAATTTTACACTTTATTACTATATCTAACAAAGCTTGAACTCATGTACTTAAAAGATTTTGAGATTAAATAAATTTCCTTCATGCAATTAACGGCAAGTTCTGCAAAGGAAACTGTTTCTTTCAGTGTGGGCTATTCCATTGTGTTCAATGAACAATTTTTCTCAAAGTAATAATTGGTTTGTGCAGATATTGAAACACTTATATTTTAAATGTATTATTTTATAATATTGGCTGTTAAGTCAGACCTCAATATTATACATATAAACATATTGTTCATGCTGAGGAAAGCAGCACAAACAAATTTTGCTGCACGAACTTTTGAGTATGTTGAACGTAATCAGATATTCACCCCATATGAATCCAAAAATACCCTGATGTACAATGATGTTTAAACGAAATTGACCCGGGCAATTTTGACAATATTTAATTGTTTCTTCAAAAAATTGTAAGTAGTTATGCCTTACTAACTATTGGTAGGAACTTTTGCTCGAAATCTTTTGTCGCTGTCTCTTCCACAGAAAACAAAATAATTTAGGTCAGTTGTTACTTTCATGGACTTTAGACGAGATTATCGTTTGAACATTATGCATGGAAACAATTTGAAAGTTTCTAAAAAAATTAAAAATACTTAAGATTTTCGCCTGCTTCAGGCATTAATTTACACCCTAAATGGAAGACCATAGAGATGTTCACATTCAAGTATTTTCAAATTTCTTAGACTTGGAGAAAAATGTTTGAAACTGTAAACTAAACAGAGTGCAAGCATATGGTTACACTAGGTTGCTTAGAGTTAATTTACACTGAAGAATCTTTTGAAGTGATACATCAAATGTTTAGATCCTCGTCTATCGAACTACATGTTTATGAACAATGGATCACCACTTCCAATGGTGCTGATGGTGATTCTTTACGTGATTGGCTGCTTTGGTGGTAAAGCGTGGATGCAGAGTCGAGATGCTTTTTCGGTGAAAGTCCCAATGCAAATCTATAACTTAATGATGGTCTTAGTTAACGGATATTTAAGCTTAGCCGTAAGATTTTAGATTGTCTATTGGAAATGTTTAATGATTCGTGAATAATAATTTTATGCAAAACAAAAACAATTGATTAATATAATGCATTAAAATTTGCTATAGCATTTTAGCATTTGCCTGGCGATGCCCTTAGTACTATTCAGAAAAATAGTCACGATTATACATAGAATTCGCACATATACAAGTGTTTAGACAAAATAAATTTAAAGAAACAAGTTTACAAACATCATCAAGTCGTTAAAACGAAAATTACAATAAGTGATAGCCTACAAGGTTGTGTAGTTTTAATCAATTAAGTTACTGTTTACATCCCAACACTTCAGTGTTGCAAGCAGTTCGGTTAATTAACCGGTTGGCTCTACTCTGCTGCTAATTTCTGATTGGATGGCATTTCGGCAAATTTACACTTGTCTGACAACTCACATTTCTTGCATTTATAAATTAGTTATAATATATTTTCAGCAAGTTGTTTTAAACCGGATAAGTATAATTTTTTAATATCTTAAATCGGTTCGGTTTAGAATGAAAAAATAGCTTCTGCAAACAGGGGCGTATGCAGGATTTTCGATGAGGACATTTCAGCATAGTTTTTAACTTTCTAACAAATTTCTTTTGATTTAATCATTAGTCAAACATACCGGGGATCGGGATATTGCAGCATGTGCCTTTTGCGTACTGCACTGCTTGCAATTTGTAAGCTTGGCTTGCAGGGCTATATTAGATATGTGCATGCTTAACTACATGTATGTCGATTTCACACTTATCTAATATTATTGAATGTATAGATTGCTTAAGAATTCTGGAATAGGATACGTTCTTTATTACGATTTGTTAACAAATTTATAAAATTTTCAATTATTAACTGCCCATTAATTTAATTATTTTTTAGATGATTACATCAATTTTTTCTGACAACTATGGGTTAATATGCAGGCCTCATAATGTACGTGAAGGAGGCAGTGTGGAATTAACCTGGGAATTCTACATTATTAAGTATGTAGAATTTCTAGATACGGTATGTATCATTCTACCATATAATAATGCACATAAAATTTTTACACTTATTTATAGTTAAAGACTGGTTGAATGAAACTATAACGAACATTGACACTTCGTTAGGAGCATATTAAACATTTTCTAATGGAAGTAGATCTCCGACATCTCCGTGGTGATCAGGTTTAATGATCAATAACCTCGCCTGAACCACATTTCCCTTACTTGGCAAGCAGTCAAATACTCAGAAACAAAAAACCCGTACAATGGAAAGTGTATGGAAAAACAACAAAACCAATATGAACTAAAAGCCTGAAACAGTTTTTTGCATACAATCGCCAAAAAAAATTGATATGCGTGGAAATACCTAAATTATCTTGATTTAAAAGATTTGCTAAAAATTGTGGCCCGCCGTTCATTTAAGGCTACCTTGGCCCAGGCAATCACGCACGTTTACTAGGTCATCCTACTACTACCATTGGGCTAGGCCCTCATGAAACTCTCAAGATGTTGCAGAAGTAAACCGCTAATATGCAAATTACCATTTTAGAGTATAATTTTTATGAATATTAACAAAAAATTCGATTTCTTACTTGAAAAAATCCACTTTTGACCAAAAAAAGTAATGGCGTGGAATGGAGAGGATTTAGACGAAGTCCAATGGGAATAATGAAACTCGACCAATAAAATGCTGGCTCCTCAAAACCCTAATATTGTATATACTTCTCTTAATAAAAATAAAGTGTTGGCTTTGACATAGAAGTGTGCGGGATCACATACGGAACGGAACCTGACCAACAGCCTCGGAATCAGATTTCTATAAATGCATAATATCAAGAAGTTGCCTTAATATGTTAAGGTTCAGCAACAGTATTGAAGTTTGTAATATTTAGTTATATTTTCGTTGTGGAATATCTCATTTTAACTTGATTTTGAAAGCAAAATTTAAGACCTTAAGGACTACCGAGACCAAACAGGACCCTTGATTCTAACATATTCTCAATAAATTTGTAAATCTAATTTCCTTAACAAACACCTATATTAATTTAGATATTCTTTATATTGCGAAAAAGTGATAGACAATTGTCATTTTTACACATTTACCACCATGGCTCCGTGGTTGCATACATGTGGTATGTTGCAACTTACATCCCAGACTCAGGTAAATCTTTTCATTTAATACATAAAGCATACTAATGTTCATTTTAAAGTTTTACTTTACGAGAAACTGCAATCATAACTATAATAACTTGATAAAACTTTGAATTTTAAAATATTTGAACAATCATTTGGTAAAAAGTTAAACATTTTAACTTAACAAATCAATATTATTAACTTCTTAAAGAAAACTTTGAGATTGCAATTTAGTGCATCGCCAAATTGTGCTTAACGCTATTATTCATTTCTTCATGTACTTCTATTACTTCTTGACAACTTTGGGTGAAGGAGTTCGAAAACACTTATGGTGGAAGAAATATATCACAAAAATGCAGCTTGTAAGTTCTAATACTTCAAAAGTTATATTGAAACATAACTCATGTTATTTAGTTTATTCTAAATGTGAGGCATATACATGTAATTTGAATATGCAATTCGATAATGTGCATTGTAACAGTGAAATACAAATTCTAAAGTAGATGCATTATATCTTGAAAAAAATTTTGAATTTGCAAACTCTAAGAACCCCTGCAGAACGTTAATAATAAAAGTATATTAAAAGTATTGATTACAATCACAAAATAAATTGCACTAAATGCTTCAAGTTTGCACTTTCAAATTCTTGAGCCTCTTTAATCAATTCATGTATCCATAATATATCTATGTGAATCTCATTTTATTAGGCTCAGACTTGTAAACGAGCCGAGCCAAGCCTAGCCGAGCCGAGCCGAGCTTGAGCAGAGAATTGGATATATAACGAATCCAAAACGAGCCTTTTGAAAGCAAAGCAAATGTATACTACTGCTTGTTATAATTTGATTATGCAGATTCTAATTTTTTCATTCAATATGCCTTTCTTATAATCTTGTTACTAATGAGAACTTTTTAAAAAAAAACTTTTTTAATATGTTGATCACGCAATTGTTTGTTGGATAATTATTGATTAATTACATTTAAATATAGATGCCTATTGATTGAAAGGCCGTTTGATAAAAAATTGTGACTGAGTCGAGCTATACAACAATAAATCTTTCCAATGTCTATTATTCTTTATATATATATATATATATATAATATATATATATATACATATATATACATATATATCAGGTTGATATGGTTATTGCATGCTTACCACTGGTTATCTAATCGTTTTATGTATTTTTTCGAAAAATTTATTTTATGCAGCCACTATAAAGCAATGGCATTAAGCTTTTGATTTTGTTTTCAGTTAGCTGCAACACGTCTAATCTTCAAGATATTTAGTAAATTACCGGCATCGCATACGACTACAATGATATTTTTATACATTTCTAACATTAAATGTAAGTGCTTGAGCTTTAAAAACTACACACGTCCGATGACCTTGAATTGAATAGCATATACTTGTATACCCTCTGTCTAGTATTGCCAGGTGTCATGCATGAAGGCTAATGTTAGCAACAATGTTTAAAAGGAAATGAATTTAGTCCCATGCCACGTCCTCATACATGTACATGTACATATATAGGTGATACAGAATTGGAGATATTAACTAATTAATCATTTTTAGACACAATTCTTGATAATAATGTTAAGCTGTTGTTACAATGTGTACTCTGATTGTTCGAATAAACAGGTCATGTACAACACAGTGTACACAACAACATTTTTCTATATGCTTTCGTTCTTCATCTTATTCTCTCGATTCTACTTGGAGTCGTACACTAAGCCACCTAAAGAAAAAGAAAGTTAAACTGAATCTCAAAGATTTGGAATCGTTAAATGGCAATAACTCTCCATTACTCTCTTAATTTTCTTCATGTAAAAATAATTAATGCATAGTAGTTATATTTAGTGTACTTCTTAGTTAACTTTATTTCTTAATTTCAGTGCAACAAGCGAATTCTTGGTTGTTTCTTTGATTTACAAGTCATATTATGTACACTGGTATGCAAAACTCTGGAATATTTTGTTTTCTACAGGGTTGTCATTACTGTTGCACTATGCTTTATATTATCTTCTTTTTACATTTATTTATAAGTTATTTTTATGCACTTTGTACTATGATTTTGTTAATCCCAACTTCTCATTATTTGAATAATTGTTTAGATCTTTTCGCATTAAATTTACAAGCAAATAAGAATATTCCACACTTTTGCATAGGAGTGTGGTTCTTTTCTGTCATGAATGTATTGGCATCATTTTAACTTTGCTTTGGTCTAGTTGTAAAATGTGTCGGGCCAGATTCAGATATTCAATTTCAGTCGGGTTGATGTCTAAGACATTAATTTTTTCTAAATATTTAAACATTGTTCATATTTAAATTTTATACATGCCAATGAATTTCTGTTATTGAGGCATTATATATTAAAATTGTAGCAAATCTAACAATTTTATACAATTAATTGGTTATTTTATCTAAAATTTCAATTCAGCACTCCATAAATTATTATGTAGTTGGCAACAAATTAATAGTCTCCGTTCCCTATTTTTTCTCTTTTTCCCTCTTTATGTCTAACTTTGCACACATATTTTTCATATCAGCACCATCAACTTAGAATGTTCAGAAATGTGATCTCAAAATTTGTGGATGTTTTTGGAATCACTTAAACTTTTAAAGGCTCTAAAGGTTTGGAATTTGTTAGAATGTATTCCTAAATTATGACAATTGCTTGTATCGCCATTTGCACACAGTCTGGCATTGATTCCACAAGTTGGTGGTATTTCTCCATTCACCCTAGGACATGAATTTTAACAATTGTCCCTAATGACTTTATCCCTCAAATGGCAATTATGAAAATTCAACTTGCTATTTATACTGCAAAAATTCCTTTCAAACTTCAATTTTTGTACATTTCTTAAAACTATGTATTAAAATTATAATTGCCCTATGAGCTGGTCTAAATTCATTATATTAGTTAGTTGGCAGGACGTTTCAGAATTTACTTTGGGGACCAATGGACCCCATTTTGATCTGAGGGTTATATGATTAACCCGAATTGATATGGAGGCAGGATTCACCTTCCTTATTAAACTTTTGATTACTATAAAAAAGTTATGGAGCTTTCTTAATGGGACTTTTTCTAACTTTTACTATAACTTATGACCCTAAAAATTTTTTTTGAAAATATCTGCTTATTCCTTGTATGACATTGTTTTTCAACCAGTGAAGTAGTCTTGCTATTTTGATAAAAAACTTAGTATTGTTAGTGAGAAAAAAGTAAGTAAAGTAAGTAAGAAAGTTAAAATTATATTTAATAGCTTAGAAATAAATTGCTGACATTTCCCATCACTGATATCAATAATAAAATGATTTCAAAAAAGTTTCATAAGTAATGACGAACACGGTTTTGGGGTTTTGCGAAAGCGTATTGAATCTGAATTTGAAGGAACTACGAGATATGAATTAAGATAAGGCTGTTGAAAATATCAAACACATTTCCGATGTGGTCCTGCAAGAATAAGTAGGGACATTGGAGCATTTGCTATAACGTTTAGATAAGGCTCCTTTTTAGTTGCTTTAAAATAATATTTCTTTGATATTGATTATTTTTATTTTAAGTGAATGGATTATTTTGCATATGACTTATGGCCAATCCTGTATGTAAAGGTGAAATTAATATTGCATGTGTACCCTTTGCAGTCTAATCCTTTTAAGTATTTACTAAAATTAGCGCTATTATAAACCAGTTGAATTAGGCTTGTGATTTTGTTTCCACCATGACTCAAAATTTCTAATCAGAGTTGCAACCACGTCGAAAAATGTGACTTCACCCTGTGACCGAGGAAGAGCCCGGAAAATTCAAAAAAAATGAATTACCCAGTGACGAGATATAAATATTGCATAACAGCATAATTGCATCTGCATTGAAGCTAAAGAGCACAGAGATGATATCGGATCCAACATTTTAGGATCGGATCTGATCCGGAGCCGAAACTTTGTGATCCGGATCCGATCTGATCCAAATTTTTAAAAGAATTTTGGTTTTTGATTCGGAACGGATCAGAATTTCAACCGGCTAGCACCCAGCTCTATATACGGAGGAGAACAGGGTAGGGCTTGGACTTAGGTATTGGAAAAACATACTTACGCAATAGTGCATGCAAATCAACTCAATAGTAGTGAATCTTATATAACTTAAAAACAATGTGTTGAAAAATCAATGTTAAATTTTGAAATATTACAATAGTATCAAATGCTCTCCTAGTACTAGAATCTAATACAGTCAATTTTAGTCAAGCTAAAAAATTCAAGAAATGTTTTTGTCAACTATCACAAAATGGGCCTAAAATGGCTAGGATTTAATTGGACACAACTGGATTTCTGCTGGGTGTTGGTTCTAATTTTCGGGCAATATCCATCTATGTTTGAAATAGATTGCTTCTTTTATCTGTAATTCTCCATCCACAAGAAGCAAATTCGTTTCTGATTTTGATTATGAGTGGAAATTGATTATTGTCTGCCAAAGTGATTTTTCTGAAGACTAAGTTGATCTTAGCATTGTTAATGCTTATAGCGCAATTAGTGTTCTGCGGCCAAGGCAATTTTCTTGGCCATAGCCGGCCGTAAAAAATCAATTTTGACCATAGCTGGTCGTTAGCCGTAATGCTTTAGCCATAGTTGGTGTTTTTTACTACTACTAAGTGCAATACTGTAATTTTCACTGCAACAATCCTGCAATGCATCCTCTATACTTCTTAGGCAGCACATAAACTAAAATATATTTTTGATAGTCACACCTATAAAATATCATCACTTTTATGATTAGACTTCAAAACTGAAACAACTTGAAATCAATTGAAAATTAGTATTTTCATATATGAACTTTAGCCGGTATTTTGGCCGTAGCTGTTAGTTGTAGCTCCTTTGTCGTAGCTGGCTATGCCGCAGAACACTAAATGCAATTTATATGAGATTTTTTGATTGAATAACATCCCAAATTATGTTAGTATTATTAGTTTGGCAATGGTTTGCAACAGCTTAGATAATCGACGTGCTACATATTAAAGAGAAACTTTTTCAGAATTCTGTTTTTCTATTTGCAAGTTTATATAAAAAACGTTTTTAGTTGGTTTACAATTTTATCGCTATGTGATAACTAACATGAATCGCATTTTCAGATTTGAAATATTTGTCACCAATTTTATAAGTTGTGAGAAAAAATATCGCGAAACCTGTTGTAAAAACAATGGGGCTCAAGCCCCCTTCTGTTATTTTTTGAAAAACTCTTTTTTCACTTTGAATTCATTAAGCTTTTAGCGGTTTCTTAATTTTGTCGTCGTGTCGGTATATTTCAAAACTTTTACACAATTTTTATGGATGATTATTATTTTATTTTTTAAAAATCTTCCAAATTATTATGTTAGTAATTCACAAAGGAGGTTTCACAGCAATTAGTCAAAAGGAATTGTATAACTAATGTTTACAGTAAACAAGAAGACTTCAGTTATTGGTTGTAAATAGAAATTTTCTGCAATTTCAGTGAATCCGAAAAAACCCGAATGAATGCTTCAAATTTATTTCCAAAATTTAAGTATCAAATTATATAAATTTTGCAAAAATAATCATTTTGTGATTATCATATCAAACCATTGTATTACAGCATTTCATATTTAAAGGATATGATTATAGCAATTCAATATTATTCCTGATAAAGAGCCTACACACAGAGATTAGGGGTAACTGAAAAAAACTGAAACTCCCAACTCTAGTAAAAATCAAACTTCATCCAAAATGCTTGATCAAGACAGAATTTTTGGTTTCTTGAAATGTGGACAATTTTACTCATGGCAGCTGCTGCAGAATTTAATAATCAAGATTGAGAACATTATTTATTCAGGGTAAATATTGACAAAGTTTATTTTCTGTTTTGGCTTTATGAATGTGCATAAAGTACGTGCTAATTTAGTATAAAACAAACCTGAAAAATTGCTAAAATAATATTGCATAGAGAATCTTTGTGCAAGATTCCACAATGAAAACAAATGCTTTAAAGACATATTTTTTTATGAAACCTGCCCTACATACAGAAAAACCTATTTTTGTTTGGATTTTATACATTTATATTAAATTTATTTTTAGACTTGTTACAAAGCAGCTTAAGCAATGAAATATTTAAAAAAACATGATAATTTGAAAATTAAGGTAGATTAAAGAAACGTCAGAGATTGGACAATTGTACCAGTCCAGGCAAAGCCAAAGCATTTTTCAAGAGTGTCATTTAGTGATTAACCTTAACCAGCCTTGGTAGAATAAGAAGCCATTGATGATAAGTTTTCAAATACATTTCGCCAAGCTTTTTAGGAAACTTCAAATCCGAAATAATGAAAATTTGTACAAAATTGCATTGTAGCAACTGATGTATTTAAAAAACATAAATTATTTTTGATGAAAATTCAGATTTCTTGAAATTCATTCAAATTTTTGCCATAATGAAGGCTCAATAATATTGCTGTGGTCAGGCACTCTGTCTACACGTGATCTATCAGAAATGACTACGCTCAGTGTCAGCACTATTTATATAATTCTTATGAATGATTTCGATTGATGGTACGTTTATTCAACATGTGTGAAATTGCGGTTTTTTGGATTCAAATAAGATTAGTCTTGTTCAATGTGCATAAATCATTGTTATGCTATTGTATCAAGCACTCAGAGAAATATGTTACAGAAGACGAGACTATTATTGAATTTGATCAATAAACCAACAAAAAGAGGAAATCGTGTGGGAACTTCTATGGATCACAAAAAAAAATGTCAGCATGCCATTCATCACAAATGGGCATTTCAGTGCTCAAATATTTCAATCTGTTTCGTACATGAACAGTTAGACAGCGTTGCCTATATTGACTTT
>CABFPE010000063.1:1670786-1700774 GCA_900660155.1 Hofstenia miamia | reverse complement strand
TGAAATTAAGCGGCAACAAATAGCAAGTTCTTGGCAGAATGCCTATTCATATAAAAGGTGAGTGGAAGCATGATTGTATCAAGTGTCATTAATAACCTGTTTAAATGCAATTCTCTGATCAGCGATGCATATTGCTGGTCAATAATCGCAACATTCACCAGACTTAAATATAGGTGAGAGGTAGTTGAATTCAGACCTGAAAGACCACTTACGAGGCTCCATTTTCACAAATAATGAATATATCGCTGCTGCTGCCGCCGCCTTGCGTTTTCTCTCTGAAGTTCTAATAAGAGACTTGAAATTGCAACTGAACAAGTTGTATCGGTTCTCAAAGCCGTGATTGATGAAACTTAATACAATAAAATACAATAAAAACAGAAAAACCTATATTTTGTTTGGATTTTATACATTTTTATTAAATATATTTTTAGACTTGTTACAAAGCAGCTTAAGCAATGAAATATTTAAAAAAAACATGCTAATTTGAAAATTAAGGTAGATTAAAGAAACGTCAGGGATTGGAAAATTGTACCAGTCCAGGCAAAGCCAAAGCATTTTTCGAGAGTGTCGTTTAGTGATTAACCTTAACCAGCCTAGGTAGAATAACAAGTCATTGATAATAAGTTTTCAAATACATTTCGCCAAGCCTTTTAGGAAACTTGAAATCCGAAATAATGAAAATTTGTACAAAATTGCATTGTAGCAACTGATATATTTAAAAACATTATTTTTGATGAAAATTCCGATTTCTTGAAATTCATTTAAATTTTTGCCATAATGAAGGCTCAAATAATCATTATTTCTAAATCCCCTTGGGTTGTCAGTAATATTTTTTGACCGATAGACTGCGAACCCCCAGTAAGGAGTGTTCTGCAAAAACTCAGAGAAAATGAAAGAGGAAATGCGTTGCTTTTCCTGATTTTGGATATGTTTTTTGTTCTTTGGTAACATAATTGAGCTAAGCCAATACCTAAAACATTGGCCTAAAAGGAAGTTATATCATTGCCCAAATCAGTTAGAGTTTACCAAAATGATTTCACATTATTAACGAACTTAAGGTGGTGTTAAATGTATAAAATGTATTTATATAATACACTTTTGAAGTTTTTTGAAACCGAAATGTTCTCAAAATTTAGCTCTGATCCGAGCCGAGCTTTGATCCGATTCCATCTCTGTCAAACTATTGATTTTAGTAATCGTTACTTTCTGTGTTAGAATGCTGAAATAAATGCATCGAAATAGTGTATTCGAATGTAAGTCTATCCAAATATTCAATCCCACTTACAAAGTGTTTGGGGAGACTTGGCTACAGCACTATTTCCAAATAGATCAATGAATATTCATTGGGAAATCAAACTTCTGAGTGATAAATTTCATTCAGGCAGACCTGTTAGTGCTAGATCCACCAATAATATTGCTGTGGTCAGGCATTCTGTCTACACGTGATCTATCAGAAATGACTACGCTCAGTGTCTGCGCTATTTATATCATTCTTATGAATGATTTCGATTGATGGTACGTTTATTCAACATGTGTGAAATTGCGGGTTTTTCGGATTCAAATAAGATTAGTCTTGTTCAATGTGCATAAATCATTGTTATGCTATTGGATCAAGCACTCATAGAAATACGTTATAGAAGACGAGACTATTATTGCATTTGATCAATAACCAACAAAAAGAGGAAATCGTGTGGGAACTTCAAGGGATCACAAATTTTACCAGGTGTCATCCATCAGACAAACTCCAAAAAACAATGTCAGCATATCATTCATCACAAATGGGCATTTCAGTGCTCAAATATTTCAATCTGTTTCGTACATGAACAGTTAGACAGCGTTGCCTATATTGACTTTTTGAAATTAAGCGGCAACAAATAGCAAGTTCTTGGCAGAATGCCTATTCATATAAAAGGTGAGTGGAAGCAAGATTGTATCAAGTGTCATTAATAACCTGTTTAAGTGTAATTATTTGATCAGCGATGCATATTGCTGGTCAATAATCGAAACATTCACCAGACCTAAACATAAGTGAGAGGTAGTTGAATTCAGACCTGAAAGACCACTTACGAGGCTCCATTTTCACAAATAATGAATATATTGCTGCGGCTACTGCTGCCGCCGCGCTGCGTTTTCTCCCTGAAGTTCCAATAAGGGACTTGAAATTGCAACTGAACAAGTTGTATCGGTTCTGAAAGCCGTGATTGATGAAATGGTGAATATATTACTTAACACAATAAATTGGGTTTTTATGGTTTGCAATAAATTGGTTTGAACACACTTTCATTAATTATTGAGCAAGTAATATTAAAATTTCAGTTTTAGCGAAAAGTTTACAAATAACTTTCAATATTTTAGAAAATTTACTTTGTCAAAGTAAGTCATATAGGAGGTTTATTTTTCGGTAACGATCCTATTTTTCTGATAATTTCAATTAAGATTTAAATAATTTCGTCGCTATTTTAGATGTAAAATATTTTTATATTAGAAATATTTAACTAGGCACAAAATAAATGACACATAATATTTTTAAAAATTGGGTCTCAAAACCACTGAATGATGCAAATAGTTTCAGCAGACTATAGTTGTCCTACATATAAGCAGGGTTCATACCTATCTTGACAATTGCGAAAAAAAATTAATTTTTCCTTAAAATTTTCCTGTTAAAATTAAAAAATATTGTTTGCAAATTTAGATATTTTAGGGAAATTATAGCTTCTTGAGATCACGAACAATAATGATGCTTAAAATATTAGAACACCGCGAGAAAGAAAATTTTCTACTCTTTCTTTTTCTTTTTTAATTCACGAATCCGTACAAGAAAGGAAAGTTCTATATTTACACACGGGGGGTTCAGAAAGTTTACATTCTGAAAGTAAAATATTTGCGTTTAATCGTTGTTTCCGTGGGCGTTAAATATAACATGAATATTAGGTATAGAAAAAATTTGAATGTTATACAAACATCGGATTTCTTATTGAAGGAAATTAATATTTTTGTACTTCAGATTCAGAAATAATTCTTAGTACAAATGATCATTACATGACCCCACCAAAATAAGGATGTGTCCATATCAAATGCTTTAAATCAGTGATGTAGCCAGATTTTTCCGTTAAATCCAAACATATTCTAGAATTTTCTAATTGGAATCCAATTGAATTCCAATTTAAGTTAGCTAGTCGGAATTTTCTTTGCAACATGCATAATATTCAAGTATAATTCACAGATTTTTTATGCATCTCATAATTAAGGCCTAATTTCACATGTACAACTAGAAAATGCAGAATTTCAAGAACAAACGCAGAAAATGCAGAATTATTATTACAGGACAAATGCAGGGTTCACTTGAAGTTTTCGATAAAAACGAAGCTAAAATACGAGATCCTATAGCCGATCAACCTCACACTCGATGGCGAAAACCTTTATTTGTTTTTTTCCAAATAATTTCAGTTTTAAGGTATACTCCCCTCTTTCAGTTTTGTGGGAACACTCCCGCTCGATCAAGAGGAGTTTTTGAACTGGGAGCGTGCCAGATTTTTTAAAACCAGGAAGCAAAAATTGTTATGCAATACTTGCCTAGGTTTTCCAAATTTTGAAACTCAGTCCATAGATGAATTTCTTAGAACAGGTACATACTAGGTGCTCTCTTCACTAAATATCCAAACGAAGAAGCCAATTTGTAGCTCTTGTTAATTTAAACTCCAAATGTGAAAATAGTTTGCTCGCAAACAATATATAATCTTGTTCCCAGTCAGAATATAAAAGACATGCTAGATGCCCCTGAAGTTCAGTATGATGAAAACTTTGATCCCCTATCATATTAGATCAATTGCCCTCCCAAAAAAATAACTTAGATAACTGGCAAGTAAAATGTTAACCATAAAAGTTTCAGAAACAGGTCCTAAACTAGCGTTTACTTCAGCTGAACTTACGAGTCCTGATTGACCCGTACACCTGCACTTTGTACATCAGAAAATACAGTATACAATTCTTTATACAGCAATTTATGTTTTATGTTCATGGGAGATTTGCAGAGTTCAGTGCTATGCTAGTGGGAGATCCGCAGAAGTTTGATCAATTCATTGTTACCACAAGACTTCTTTGGTGCTAATGTAGCGTTATTTCAACAAATATTGTGCCATTCGAACTCGGAGACGAGCATGAAGAAAACTTTTCCAAACACTTATTGTGAGCAATGATGTGTAATTGAATTTCTCAACCGCTCCAGTCATTGAATTCTACTCAAATATAATTTTTTCAAAGCGTACTTATTTCGTAAACATAGAACGGCCATGATTAAGAGTCAATATTGCAATCAGTTACTATGATATTGCGTATTGCATTCAGAGTATTATCAGGCGTATATCCAAAACTATTGAGGAATTATTAAGAAAACTATTATAAAAACAGCGTGTTTATTTTGGAAATTTTTTGTAAACTTTCAATGAAAACCTAATTTTGTTTATCCAACCAATTCTAGTATCCAATTGGAATCCCATTGCATTCTAATCCCAATGGACAAGCCTGCGATTTATATTCTGTTATCCATCCACAGATTGTAAAGATATTCTTGAAATGATGATTGATTTTGACAAAAACCTTTTTGAAGAAAATCCGCAAAAATTTATGAGATGCTAGAAACTCTCTCTCACTTTTGTAACTATTCCAAGATATTTCTCGACTGTTAATGCAGTAAAGATTACGCCAGATAAACAAATGCACTTAGCAATATGTGAGTTGTATCATTTGACAGGGGTATTACTAGACTGCATCAATTCCATTTTGGCAATATTTATAAAAATCCCCGAAGACTTGTGAGGAAACCGTTAATGACAGTGTTTTATTTTTGCTTTGTATTTTTGGAACAACTTTTTATATAACTAAGCTCTTATTTATTTGTGTACAATTTGTTTAATTACGTAAATACATCACAGACGTATCCGATTAGAACACCAATGAAGAAATTGCATGAAATACGAAATTATTCAAAACCATTATCAACGCCTAATTTAAATTTGTACCTCTAAATTTTTGTTTTGCACCTCCGAGATTAAAATTCTGCCTATATGTGTTTGTTTTTAATAATTCTTAACATGATTGGATAAAATTTTTCAGGAAAAAGTGAACAAAACTGCTACCTTAAAGTAATGCATAAAGTCGGCCTGGATTTTTTGTTTTAAATATAAGAATGCTTTAACTGATTTTGAGCAAAATTACCATTGTTCGTTTAAAATACTAAATGGCTTAGCCTTACTTTGTTTTAAAGTTTCATTAAGAATTAATAGGTGATGACCTTATTATTACATAGCCTTACGAGATTTTGTTAGACTAACAACTATTGTAGAATTTGCATTTCAACAAGCATTAAATGCTTAACATAGGAAATTTTGTTTCTTATTACATGAATAAGATTATATAGAACACTGAAGAAAATTATTTCTGGGTTTATACAAAAGAAATTAAAAACTAAAAACAATCAAATGACTTTCTCCTTAGAAGAGGATTTCTGGTAGGATTGGATGTAAAACTGGGAGAATAGGATGACGTAGGATATCATATAAAAAAAGGTAAATTGGTACATCAGGTTGTACATTATTTGGCCAGATGAACAGTCCAAATATAGAACGTAGCATGAAGACAACATTATGATGAGAAATTGGATCTAAATAAAAATTCTTTAAATATTTTAAAATAAATAGTACAAATCTGAAAACATAAATCGTAATTCTCTACATAGTTAGATTTTATTCTATCATATTTTAATAAGCATTTGACGACTTTGAGAGCGCTATAAATGATCAATTAAGCTGTAATTTAAAATGAACAGCAAAAAAAGACATGTTATAACACCTACTGGGCTGCATTGCGAGATGCCAAGAGTTCCTGTATTTATAATTGAGTATGTCAGGTTAGAAAGAAATTTAATCTCTCTTCGGACCTAAAAGCCAAAGGAAAACCACGAATATACAACCTAGCAAAGTCTACAGGACAACACGTTGCAGTCAACGTTTATAAACTTGATGCACATTTCCAATGGCACAATTGATAACCTAAAAAAATAAAGCAAGGTACGTTTTCTCATTGCAATATTGAAAGATATCTCACTAAGTTATCAGATAAATCAAGTGCTTTTATGTTGATCATATTAATTCATTTCCTCATTAATACTCTCATTATTCACGCTGATAGCATTACGTGCTCGTTTTGCCACAACCACTGAATTGATAATGCATAGGCTCCACAAGGAACTTCGTTTAAAGCAGTTAATGATGTAGGTGAAAGACCATACCGCAAAGTTGTCTACTGTAAGTTTAATCTCCGATTCAGATGAACTCAGAAAGTACATGCAATAAATGCGATCTGTTGAAAATTCAACTAAATGCATCAAACACATTATATCACCAATATATTCAAACAAAATATATTAAATCAGGCAATTGAAAAAACTACATTTTTGGCATTCATGAACTTAGAAATGACACGATGTTTATTTACATGTCGGATAAAGGTATTGCTTCAAGAATTACGCAAGAGAACAGCTCATGCCTATTAAAACACTTTTTAGAAGCCAGGCTGAGAATCTTGAAGGTCAAGAAATCAAGTTTCATGCTGATAGGTGTGGTGAACGAAATTACAATATTAAATTCGTTCTCAGTCATATTTTACAGTTGCTGCCCTGTGCTGCTTTTAGACATATTCCACTGAAGTTTCTTGAAATAGGACACACATTTTTATCAAATGACTCGACTTTAAAGACACTGAGAAACGAGCAAAATTCTTTTTTAAACTAACACTCCATTACAATGGATTGATATTGTTAAAACAATTCAGCGCAAAAAAATTCCATTTGTTGTTACACAAATTAAGAAAGATTATTTTTTAAGTACAAAACAAATAGAATTCATTATTTCAAACAGAAAGTTGAACATAAATAAGAAGACACAATTTCTTAATAATCATATTTAAATTAGAAATAAAAAGTTTTGTTGCCACCCAATTAATATCTATGCTGGATTTTTATATCTCATTTACAGTCATTGGTCCTCCACGACAAAACTGAGCTGATCTATGAAACGTAGCACTCATTAGTTATTTGCATAGTCTTGATGTATTCCTTCTAGCTAACCTAGGCACAGACTTGTCAACGAGCCGAGCCGAGCCGAGCCGAGGTTGAGCAGAGTACTGGATATACAACGAGCCGTTTTAAGAAAGGAGGCTCATTCAAAGATTTTATGTGACGAGCCAAGCCCAGCCGAAATTACTCAAAATTTAAAAGAGCCGATCTTAGAAATTACGGCTCGTTGACAAGTCTGCCTAGCCATCAAGGGCCATTGTTTTCATATTATGATTTAAAACATTTCTTGACACATTTACATGTTTCAATGTTTATATAGCAAAATGTCATGAATACTACCAAAGAAGAAGACAAAATTCTGAGAAAATGACTTCATGGTCAAAAAGGCAACTTTAACCAGGAGCATCGAAAAATGTGCAATTTTTAAAAACAACATTAAAGATAGTTGTGTAATTACAAGTTATTAAATATATTTTTATTGCCAATCACTAATTTATCACTAAAATGAAATTGGAGACACCAATGTTATTGTTCCTCTTTCGCAGAACAATTTGAGAAGTGTTATATTTGCAAATGGCCCCATGCTGAAATTCATGTCAACACACAATTAATACAAATACCTTTATAAGGTACTTTAATTAACATATCTATGTCAAAAGAAACGTTAACAGGCCTAAGCTTTAATTATTAATTGATAAAGGCTAACTCATAACTAGACATTTTTAAAAAAAACTTACCAACTGCATTTTAGTGAGGTGCTTCTTCCACCATAAATACTTGCGAATGTTAGGTCCAAGAGTTGTAAGAAAGTAATAAAAATACATGATGAAGTGAATGATGGTATTAATGATGAGTTGGCTATGAACTAAAAGAATAATTTCAGTATACAGGCCCGTAGCAAGACTGGCTTCTCAGATGGAGGTTCCCGAAATTCAGGAGGTGTTCAGATTCAGATATTATCCTGAGATTCACTATTCTCGTTTGTTATGAGGAATTTTAAATATATTTATCAAATAAATTTTATGATAACTTGCATATATCAAACTGTGTTAGTTAGCAATATATATATATATATATATATATATATATATATAAATACTCATAAAAATTTAAATCGAACTAAAGAAACTTAACAATTCAACGATAAGCATGCTAGTGTAACCACATTTTCAAAAACATTTCTCCAAGCCTATGGAGAAATTCGAAAATATTTGGACACATCTATTGATAAATATACTAAAAAATTATGTTAAAAAGTATTTCTAAGTCTGAAGTGCGTGAAAATTGTAACTATTTTCAATAAAACATCCGATTTTTTCAAAAAAACTTTTACATTCAGCCTATGCGTAATGTTCAGACAATAAAGCGGTCTAAAGTCCATGCGAGCAGCAATTACTGGTTTCTGTAGATAAAACCATCCAAGTCGACTGAAGCATGTTATACGCCGAACAAGCTAACTAAAATAATTGCAGTCGCCTCGATTTGCCAGTAAATTTCTTGAGAACGTTATTGTGCAAAGTTTTGAGGCAGACTGCTTCAAATACAAGCATTGTAAAGTGCTTCTGTAGCCTGTCAATTCCGGCAAATTTCGAGAAAGACATCGCACACAGCAGCAAATAAAAAGTATGCCGCTTAGATTAAAATAACGTATTTTTCGTATTTTTCAATAGGTGTTTGAAACATTTTAATTTTTTCGTTACGTATTTAAATACATTTGTACACATTAAGTAAAAGGACCTAAAAGCTTTGTTTTCATTGTTTCTTAATTATAGGTGCAAAATGAAAATTTAAACTGAATATATTTAAAAATGCAGTTTAGAAATTAATAGTTTAGGGAAATTTTCCTTTTTGAAGGTATAATTTTTTTGAGAGTAAATTTGAAAAAGTAACTAACTTTTGCAAAGTGGTTTCAGATCTTAGATAACATCGAATCACATATAATTCTATTTATAATGTTTAATACCTGAATCTGGAATGTACGTAGTTATAAGCCACATGTAGACAACCATGGATGCATGGTGATAAAGATGCAGAAATGATACCTGTCTGAAACTTTTGCGTAAAATGAAAAAATACTAAACATAATATGAATTAGGATAAGCCAAGCCAAAATTAGACACATGTTATAAACCTTAGAATTTAATCCGTTTATTGAAATAAAATATTTCCGAATATTTGAAAGAGTATATTTATGTGACAGGCTCCATCGATATATTTCTTAGGTATGTATGAGTACTGTTTCCTTACACAACCGCACATCAAATCATGTAGGGCTTGGGCTTAAGGACGGACTGCAATGTGCAATTCCTAGCTTACATCCCATCCTAACCAAGCCACATCAATAGGCATCACAGCACGAGACCTTGCCACTCTTCAACCACTGAGATAAAAATCTCACAAATTTGGTTTTGAAAGTTCCACAATTATACCACTGTGATTAAACCCCAACGAATCGCAATCTCAATTAAGTATCGCGGAAAATCCGCACATGTCTAATTTTCATAAATAAATTTCTTGAAAAATTGAAATAAGAGTAATTTTAAATGTTTAAAGAGGAGGTTAATTAGAAAGTAATTACGAAACTAACCGTGTCCAGAAAATCCATATACTTAGTAACATAAAACATCCAACTTAGTTGTACATTCGAATAGTCTTTGGTTTCATGCGGACGACAAATCATCCCATACTTGTCATTAATAATCGAATGAAGAAGCTAAATGCATTGTAAGCTAATTTAAAAGCAGCTATGAGAACACCGTTATTTCAAATCATATAAAAATAGATGCGAGTAATATTGCCGTAGCAAATATAAATTTATTCGGATGAAAATAGTTTAAGATTAAAATTTGCAAACAGAATAATGGTTTCAAAAGAGGTAAACGAGAATGATTTATTATAGTTTGCTTATATTATATCATTATATTCTTATCCAGTATGCGAACCCCACCTTCACGATATCTGACCGTTTGTTGCATACCTATATTACCTACTTAATGAACTCGCATTTATTTAATTGAATAACACAGATTCTCTACCTAAATCTATTTTAGTTTAAAGAAATGCATAATTTTCACAAGTCATATTATTCTCAATATTACAAGGCCTCATGTATACTTAAGCATGAATATAATATAAACTATACTCACCTGTGATATTCATGCACATTTCTATACAAAACCAAGTAGGTGGAATCTTTTAAAATAATTTTGACCCACATTTTATCCAATTTTTAGTTTGTAAAGAAAACGTAACAAAAGCGAGATTAGGGTTAACAATTAAATTTATGTAATTACAAAATTTTATTTATTTATCAATAAATAAAAGTAGATGACAACTTAAAAAAGCAAAAGGCAATTTTTTAAAAAAAGTGCTGTTCATTCAATTTTTCCTGTATTACCTAAACGCTTGTCAAACGCTGAAATAGCCGCCGCCGGAAAATTTAGACGGCTGAGCCGATTGATCATTAAAACTATTAAAACTATGCCGAAACAAACGAAATGGTCATAAAAAGGAAAGCGCATTTAATGTCTTTGATGTGGTAGTGACGTTAAATATTGATTAGGTTGTGACGGTTATGTCTTATTAGTCAGATTGCATGTTAGCGCACGATGAACCTTTTTGCAGATAGATAGTTTCACAATACTGCTTGCATCATATACGATTTGTACAGGACTGTAGGCCTTATAAGGTTTCTATATGGAATATTATACACTCTAATTTAGTTCTATAGATGTCGCTCAGCCGGATGTGCCGCCGCCGACAACTTTTTCGGGTTTGCGGCGCCAATAATAGTCGGCTGACGGCGCCTCTAGATCATAGGTGGAATCAGTTCAGGGCCACCTGCAGATTGAGTCAGGTCGGATCGGGGCAAGGTATTCCGCCAACCTGCAATTTTAAAAAATTTTTCTAAAAAAGTATTTCACCATTGGCACATTTTTAACATTGAAAAAATTGTAAAATCCAAATATGAGCAGCAAAACAATCACCATACTTTAAAGTATTTATTGAGATCTTGTAGTAATAAGGCTTGGGTAACTTCTCAATTTGCTTACTCTGCCAGTAGTCACATAGGTGATAGCGTATCTGATCGACCTGCAGATTGGGTAGGGTAAAAAGTTGTGCAGGTCAGATCGAGAGTTTTTACTGACCCGCCCCACCTATGGTACAGAGCTTCTTCTGAACTAGCATGAATACTTTTGATTGCTTTCTATCATTGAAAAACTAGATGTTGTAAATCTAGATGTTCATGCTTATATGCAATTGGTTCATTAACATATTAGTCTTGAACTGTATGTCCTTTAAGGACAACCCGATTTTCCATATAGGCACAACTATTAAAAATTTGCGCTAAACTTCATTACTATGATTGAGGTACTTGAAAAAATTTTTTAAATATTTAAATTCTCTCCATTCCTAATGTTCAAGTAATCAGAATCCAACTACTAACCTTCACTGTTTTTTATATAGATAGGCCACCCAAGCCGCCTGAAGTCAGAGGCGCAGTGCGTTCAATGAGACCGGATTACTTCTTTTTAATCTACATAAATTCAATTCAGGGTTTTCATCCCAACGCATTGTAGTTTTTCATTGTAAATTTCTAGCATACCTAACATTAGCGTATATAGTAATTGGAAAAATTAAGCAACTGTATTTAGGAAGAGTCATAAATGTACACAAAATGATCAAATTGGCGTTGATATAAATCGGTCCGATTCCCGCGGGGCCGCCCGAGCTTGGGTCTAACTCTTCCCCATTACTATTTCTGCACATACTTTCCGAAAATTTACTTTTGGATTTCAAAAATTACTACATAGTAAACAACCATATGGGGAATTTAAAGCCCCTTCATTGCTAATAGTTTACACGTGTATAGGCAAATTAAATATTTGAATTACAAAAAACCATACCTCCCAAGTGAGATATCCATTGATAAGCACCATCACTAGATTGTAAAGCTGGATAAAAATTTTTAGAGACATCGGCTCCCGCTTCTGCATCACGGATTTACCACCAAGGCAGCTGACTAGATATAATATCACAATTGTCAGCATTGGCAGAGGAGAGCCATTGTTCATAAATAAGTAATTCGATAATCGGGGGTCTAAAACATTAATTTTACATAACAAAAAGGGTAAAAAACCACAATTGATATTACTTACATCAATGAGTAATCGACTATTTACAAATTTCAAAACAGTGCAATGCGAATAAGGGTCCATGGCTGTTCAAAAATTAATTGCCATTAATTAATTTTGGAGGCAGGCATTAATGACCATTACTGCAATTGTTGTTAAGTTATCTTTCCTTAAATAATCAAATAAAATTATCCATCAATTACACCTTTCAATGTTACTTTTTTAGCACAAGCAAAACTAGTTGTCTGTCAGGTCATGTTATCTACACACGAGCTCTTTTTGTGATCAATGCTCATTGACCAATCACAACAAGTGGACTTTTTAAACCAACCAAATATCAAACCGTCCGAATTTACCTCTAATCTTTCAAATTTATTATTTAATTGACCGTTTTAACTTAGAAAAATGAGTGCAAGTGTATTAAAAAATAAATTTGGAAGATTTGACATTTTGTTGGGGGAAAAAAAGTGGCAACCATCACTGTGCTTATTTGTAACAATTTTCAATTTGATGGTTCGGCAAGGCCATCCGTCAAAATGTCATTGCAAAACGCAGCAACTATGCATTGTGAAACACGGAAATAAAAATATCATTGATGCTGCTTTTTACTAACACCGATTTGTGTAATGATTTTCACAATCATTTTCTTTATTGTAATTTACTAAGTTTGTAGTATCAAAGTATTGTAACTTACTATTTTTCATCGTGCATTTAATTTCGTTTAAGTTTACTATTTTACTGCAATAAATGAGTCGACCGGGTCATACAGCAGCAATACACGCAAGTTCAGCATGGTACCAAAATTTACCTTCTAATGATTCAGGAGAAGATTTATCTTCAGATGACGACGGTCAAACTTTGCAAGAAACAGATCATGATCGTGATACCACCAGTAATGATATTGATATAAGCTCAATTGAATCAGAACGTGGAAAATAAGCTTTATAATTATGTTGACCTTTTCCAGATCTAATCTAAACATTAGGTACAGAAGATGCAGGACTCAATTCAGTAAATAATGATGAGGAAACAGCAGTGATGGTACGAATTGGAAAATAGTAACAGAATGTGCTACTGGGAGACAGCAGCATGAAAATACAATTCGAATTTCTCATGGTGTAAAATCATTTGTCCGAAATCGATTGGCATTCATCTTGGATTCTTGGATTGAATTTGTGGACCACAATTTGTTGGATGAAATCGTCATTTTTTCAAGTCAATATGAAAAATGCATAAAGCAGATCACTAAGCAAGATTTAGTAAAATTTATTGGTCTGCAGTATTTGCGTGGCTTATTCAACCGTAATATTCCACTCCGATTATTCTGGTCCAAAAATTTGGTATCAAATGCAAAAGATGCAATGCCAAGAACGAAATATGAATAAATTTCGCGTATTTTACGATTTGATAAACACCATAGAAACCGGAGAATAGTGGATGGTGATACATTTGCAGCAAAGTGCGATATTTTTGACAAATTTGTACAAAATTGCCAAGCAAATATACTCCCGAATTTGCGTTGACAGTAAATGAGAAACGAATGCCTCTCGTTGCAAATTCATCAATTTCATGGCTAACAAGCCAGAAAAATATGGTGTAAAATTTTGGTTGAGGTTGAAAGCAAATATGTAGTCAACTGCATACACTACCTTGAGAAAAATGATGGCAATCCTCAAACCAAAACTTCACATTTTGTTGTTGAAAAACTATCAGAGTATCTTTCGCCAGGCTACGGTACGTCTCGCAAAATCGCTTAGAGCTAAGTCAACTTCTTGTTGGTACGTTTAGAAACAACCGCCGTGAGGTTTGCGCATCAATGCGAACACAGCAAACTCTTTATGATAGTCGATTCTATTTCAATGGAGAATCTGGTAGTTTGATTGTTGCTTATCAATGCAAAGTGAAAAAATTAGTATTTCTGATCTCAACTATGCACAGGGATCCATTCATCCTACAAACTCCTAAAAAGAAACCGGAAATTGTCTGCCTTAATAACCAGACAAAAGTTGGAGTTGACTCAACAGATCCATGGACATCTAGATATTATCTAGATGTCCATGGTAGATCAAATGATAAAACTATACTCACCTCGAACCTCAACAGGAAGATTGCCATTTGCTATATTTTGCAACAATATTTAGATAAGCCGCAATCACTGTATGGATTATTTATCGGAAGGTTACTGAAAACACAATAAGTATACGCGATTTCATATTCAAACTGGCGGAAGAGCTTAGTTATTATGTTTTGAGCAAGCGAATGCATTGTTCAACTACAAGATGCAAGAATTCTGGAAATGTCAAGTGTTCAAAGTGTTTAAAAGTCAAATGTGGACGATGTTTAGAAATCAGCCAAAAGTATGCAGTTCTTGCTTATAAAGTGTATTCTTGTTGCAGTCGATAAATAAACAATTACTTTGTTTTTATTAAAGGCGCATGGGCTGTATTTTTTGGAGGTGCGTAAGTTTCGTTATACATTTTTCGCCCGACATTGCAAAATTTTCCCCAAAATGTAATACATGTATTGGACTTTTCCCAACTTCCGCGTTTTCGCAATGTTGGAGGTTACCGCCCCAGAGCCCCTAGCTCGTACGCTTATGGTTTTGTTTAGATGCATGTATTGCAGCAATTGGCCTTAAATGTATCTATTTGTTAAGCTGCACTATTTTTATCAATAATTAAAACAGGGGGACGGTTTTTTTAATTGTTTAAGTTATTTCATTTGTTGTGTAAATTTGTACACATTTAGGCATTCTAGTATAATTTTCAAATCAGTTTTCTAGTGTTAAACAATTTATTCGTTAAAAAAATTTTTTCTTAAAAAGGGTATCACCTCACCTCCCACTTTAAAAATTATAAACGCTACTGATTCAAGGAGTGATGTACTTGTACAGGCGGCGTTAAGCAGGTGTTGAAATAGTTCATTACATTGTCCATAAATCCACAAGTTTTATTATAGGTCATTGGCCGGTGAACGACACAAAGTGACAATTCATCAAAAGATAAGCGAAGCCGTCTATGTCTGGAAATATTTCATATCAGTATTATTTATTTAACTTATCTAATTGTAGAGGCATCACAAATGTCACTAGATATAGTTTGGGAAGATCCTACTTTACATCTCTAATTCGATTGCTCATGGCAAACTCAAGTAATTATCTTTCTTTGGATTAAAAGGTAAGTGCTTATATTTTTTAAATAAATTCAAAACATTAACCATATCAGTCATCAATATAAATCATTTTTTTTGAATATCTATAATTAGAACTTGAAATATAAAATAACAGTTACATTTTCCTAGATCTAATAAGCATGATTCATTTCATATTCTGCACCTTTTGACACCAATATCACCTTTCTATGATAAGAAATGAGTTAGTTACAGCCATTTTTGTGAAATATGACCTCGCGCGACCTTTGGGGGGGGGGAGATGGCTGAATTTAAGGGCCTACGAAAAAAATATGTGAAAATGCTATTTTTGGAGAGTTTTCCAGGTTTTTGGATCCCCTCATATTGAAATTCCAAAAAAAATTTCAAACCACCCGAGTATTTTGGAGAGCTAAGTATTAACGAAGTATATTGCATTATATTTTTCTTTCTTACGATCATCTTAACAATCACAGGATTTGATTGAATTCAGGTCTGATTATTTGAAATGTCAACCTTTCTTAGTTTCTACAGCAAGTAACAAGGGAATTACTGGTGTTACTTTATGTAAGTGTACATCCGCGAAGTCAATTCAACCTTATTTGTGAGAAACAATGTTTTTACCTCATACATTGACAATCTATTGAGTTGATGTCTACACGTCATATTTCATGCAATTCCAGTGAAAAGGAGCACAATCTCATTGAAAGATTAATCTTTGAAATGTTTCTTTCTCTCCTCTGAGAAGCTGAAATCAAAATATATCTACTGAAATAAACCAGTATTTGCAGATTTTTTAAATTTCTATCTAAACCTTACTACAAATGTTTTCAAAATGGCCATCACTGTCACTCTGGCAGTTGAATTTAGGTTCTGCAGTAAAAATTTTTTTCAGGAAAAACCATTTGTTCGCTATCGGGTCAAAATCTAGCTCTCAGATACAATTCTTTATTCTATGAAGTTTCTTCTCCCTTCAATGCGAATTGAGTTTATTCATATTATAAGGAACCGCTAAAAAAATCATATCTGAAGATAGCAATATCAAAATGCTGTATTCATGCTTTAGCCAACTTTCGAAGGTACTCTTCCTATTCTTCCACTCTAAAAAAACCAACCTTACATTTCCTGGCGTCCTTACCATTTTACCCGCATTTGCGAACTTTTTAGGTTCAAATAATTCTGAAGAAACAGTTCATTTTAGCCATTCTATGGATTGCAAATTCCTTCTTTCGACCAAAAAATATCGTTGAACGATTCTTTAGTGCGGCGGGATTTGGGCTCACGGATTATCGCCACAGCATGTCGCCTACTCATTTTGAAGAACAAATTTTCCTCAAGTTCAACGAAAATCTATGGGACGAAAAAACTGTTGAGAGGGTATACAATCGCCCTAGTCAAAGACTTCCATTAATTTCCATTTTTGAATAATGGATTTTTATTTTTTCTATTAATGGTATAATTCATTTTTCAATTGAAAATTATTAAAATTAATTTCCATTATTTTTTCGGAACTCTTGATTCTATCCACAAATATGTGTTTTTAGATTTTCAGTGCATTTTACAATTGCTCATCATTTCCAATTTTTTGGACTGTCCTCAAACGGAAAATTCCATGACTCTGTTAACAACATAAGTTTAAATGTCTTAATTATAGAAAGGTAAAAATATTGTCCTAATACAATTGCAAGTTACTTATATGCGTAACTATAATTAGTCAGTAGGCTCAGTAATGGCAAAACAGCTGAAGCCCCGCTCCCTGTTTTTTTTAAAAAACAATGTTTACATGAAGTCATTAAATATTTATTCGTCTTTTCAACTTTACATTGCCTCGTGTCCTTTTAAAAGAACAAATCCTTTTTCACACATTTTCAAAAATTACTCCAAGCCTAGAAAATTTGGAAATCGTCAGATATTGACACATATTGCTAAACACATGTAATGGTAAACATTTTTAAAGAGGGTATTGCTAGACTGAAGTGCTTGAAAACATCAATTTTCATTGACAATTCCAATTTTTAAGGCCTAAATTCTCTCGATATTTAATGTTTAGGTAATCAAGAGATCTAAAGTTTTTGAGAGCATCAATTACCCTCAACTATTTCCTTATGTAGATAGACAACCCAACTCCCATTAAGGCTCACCGGATGCAAACTAAGAGGTCGCGGTGCTTCCCAATTTTGGATATCCTTATTAACTCGTGAGTTAATAAATTTTTTCAAAAAATGATAAAAAAAGTTGAAGAAATTCCTAAAATATTCAAGGCAAATTTTGCTAATTTTTTAGTGCATTGTAAAACTAATGATTATCTTATAATGATTGTAATTTATAAAAAATCTGCAACAGTAAGTCACTGGAATTTGAATGTTTTAATCAGTATAATCAGGCCGAAAGACACGAAATAACAAAATGGTAAAAATTTCATTATCGCGTCAGGGAAATTTCAGATGGGAAAATAATAATTGGCAATTCAGTATTCTCCATCCCTGGCTCTTTAGTCAATACGCCAATGCTGGTGGCACTAAATGAACATCGGAATAGCTATATTTCATAGGATTTTACAGACAAGACAAAATTTATCAGATGAAAATCGAGCTCAGCGATCATCTATTTGAAAATTTTTTTGATAATCAACAACGCAAGGATGCCACTACGATTCGATCCCAAAAATGGTTTTAACATTTACAAGATCGTGCACATATTTGGGAGCAGCACTCAACTGTAATTAAATCGATTTCTGCGCAATATTCCCCTGATGTGTGCACCCAGCCTAAGGTTTCAAATGTAACTCAGAGCAAAGTACAAAAGCATTGTAGAAAACTGAAAATTTAAATTACAGGTTTTGCTTTGTACAAAGAAAACCTGATAAATTGTTCAGTTCTTAAAACATCCCAAAAGTAAACTTACGGTTAAGAATATTGTTTACCTTCAAAAAAATTAAAAAATCATGCAAGTTAAAAATGATAAGTTCGTTGAATGATAATGCGCAACTTACTGTGTTAATGCGCTTAAGTTGAAATAATATACATTTTTTAAACTCCTAAGAGGAATAGTAGTGGTTTTTAATGATAAATATCAATAATTACAAATAAAATCATAAGCAAGACTCCATTACTGTGCAGTGGCACGTTTAGGGGGACGATCGCCCTTCCTTTTTGGGGCAGCTGCCAACACTTAATTAAAATGTTCTCCTTTCCTTAAAAATTGAAAAAAATTCACTTTAATTCAAGGTGTCAATCGATTGACTGCTAAAAACAGACGATTGCATTTTTTGTAAATATATACTTTTGCTCAAAAAACTTTTTGTTTACAATTTTTTTCTGTAAAAATGGGTGTCAGTCCCCACCCCCGTTTTAAAAATCCGAAAAGCGCCTCTGTTTCTGTGTAGTGATTTGAGTATGGTTACTTGAAACCGAGCAAATAGTTGAAATGTCAAAACCATTTAAATACAGAATGATTGTATACGTTGTACATAACTTACTGTGTAATCTCTAAACAAATAATTGTTTTGAAACAAACTTTGTAGTAAATCGCCGTGCATTTATGTTTATGCCACTGGAATGGATTATGTATTTTTAGACACTGTGGTGGCTAACTAAGGTGCGATTTTTTCTAAAATGCAATTCTATACGTCAATATAAATTAGAAAATAGTTTCCCACAGAAGTATCATTGTGGTTCTAGAATGCCTGAATGTTTCTTGCTGTATTAGAAGTAACTAAAAAATTTAATTCATTATCCCAACCTCAGTTTTTTTCAATTTTATTGAAAAAAATTTAAAGTCATGCTATATAATCGAATTCAAACAGTATAAATTTTTATATTCGATTTTTCTCTATAAAAATTTTTAATAATTGTATCGAAAGGCATGTATTCAAACTTTAAGACCAGAAGAGTTTAGAGAAAGCCTTAATATTCGTTAAATTATTTTTTACCGAATTGATGAAAACCACTGACCGAGGATCTAAATATTCCATTTATAAAACAAACCTCCTCGTTATGCTCGCAATCCTATTTCCACTAGAGTATCTATTATGTAACAAATCGATTTTTGCGCATTTTTGAACAATTTTGTTCAAGCCTGGTAAGAAATAATGAAAGCCTTTTACTTGGACACATCTATGGGGCTGGGCCCGCTCAAGCAATGCAAATAAGAATTTTGTTCAATGACAAATCCAAATATTCAAATTCTCTCCATACCAAGTGTTCAGATAATGAGTCGGTTTAATGTCCATGGGAACCACAACTACCCTGAAATATTGTTTTCTGAAGACAAACTGTGTAAGTTCCGTTGAGGCGCGCCGTGCACAAAGTCAAATGTTTTCGCGCAATAATATATATTATATGCAATATATTGCAATATTGGGAATAATATTGGTTACACACAGTGTTGCACCGTGCCTTGATTTATCGGCGCAGTTGGGCACGATCACGACACGGCACGACAATCTATAATTTTTTCGTTGAATGTAAAAATCATCCTAGATTAAACCTGTATGAATGTAGTGATGAGGCTAAGGGGGTTATCAATAATCGAGTTGGAAAAATATTATCAATTCTGTATATATATATATATATGTATAGCTTCATATCATTCATCTCGAAGTCAAATACAAATTTTAAATTAAAACATTCAGCACCCCCAGAAATTTCAATATCCACCCCTGATACACATTAAATGATCATGCTCAAACTGGAAATAAGCAATCGTGGATCAGAGTGGGCGTGGCGGACGCACCCACACCCCCTTGAACTGCACACTCCAAAAAATACTTTGAATATATTTAGTAAGTTAAATGACTATATTGAACTTCTTTTTTAATTTCATTGCAGTTCTCAATAAAATGTTTTGATTTGAAAAAACAATATATTTCTTTTCTATTATGGGAATTCGTGTATGCTTGTAAAAAATTTTTTAATAAACATGCTAAAAATTGGTAGTGCATTTATTTTACTTTAGGGAACTCAGTTGAATTTGAAGCGATAAATAATAATTAAACTAACTAACACAGGGTATTCAATCTCAATCTTTCAACCTAAAGATTGACTCCATCTTAATCTTAGAAATAGTCAAACGTCAACGTTAAAAAATCAAATACTTGAATTCCCTGTCCCCAACAATTAAAGAATATTAAATAATGTTCACAAGATCTAGATTGGGATTGAATTTCATTCAATTGAGATTGAATATCCTGCACTAACCCCATAATTCTTTACCCAACAATTAAAAATATTAAAAAAATTTATCAACATGAAACGAAATGTAGTTTCAATGGTTGGGGCGAGAGGGGCGTTATTGTACTTTAGGGGACCCAGTTTGAGTGACGTCATAAAATGGGTATTAAACTCTAACCCTAACCCCAATCCCTACCCCAAAACTTAAAAATTTTGCAAAAAATTAATCAAGATGAAATGCAATATAATTGCATTGGTTGGGGAGTAGGGTTAGGGTTAAGGTTAGAGTTTAATACCCATTTTATGACGTCACTCAAACTGGGTCCCCTAAAGTACAATAACGCCCATAACTTTATTCTTTAGTTCATTTCCATGTCATTTTCGTGAAGGACTACTACTTTTGGATTTTTTATACATTATACATGTATTAGCCTATTAATATTAAAGATTGATTCTAATGTAGGTAAGAAACATTATAGTATAATAAACAAACATAAAATATACCCGCATCATTTTTTAAATGGAAAATTAATGAAGAGTTGTCAACTTCGTTAAGGACTTCCATCTTTCTATTTGAATAATAAATTCATGAAGAGCAGGAATTGACAAATATATAAGACTATGTAAACATCACACGATAATGAGATGAGCCGCCATATGGCGTGACGAAATTTTATCGCGTGATTGCGCAATGAAAGAGGAAGCATGTTAACATGCAACGTTTGCATGTATCGTACGGTTGTTATATAGGAATGTTTTCTCTCTAGGTCTAATACTAATTGCGAGGCGTGCGGCGCACAATTCATTTAAAGTTAACCTATTTTGGTTTACACTACTGTGATTTGACGATAGTATTTCGCGTTTGAATATTTTGAAACTGAGTAATTCAATGGACTGCAAATAAAAATATTGGCATTATGCATATTTTTATAGCAAATTTAAGAGCTGTTATAATCTGGGGCAAAGCCTGTGCCCCTACCTATAAAAATAATTATTTGGTTTGTGCATGCCCGTAGCTAAAAGTTATTTAACTAAAATTGACGTAAGAAATAACCTGTACCCATATGCATTAGTTGTCATATTCGTAACAACTATCAATGCAGCTTACCTGACAAAACCATGTAACAGTGTGAAAATATTTTAAGCGCGACTTTTTACGAATCATAAATTTGACAAGATAGCGGTAAGTGTTGCCGCTAATAAACGAAGGTTCAGCAGCCAAAGGATGTATCCGTCCTCCAAGAAGATAAAATATTTTTATCAATGCAACATAAGAAGATGATCGTTCAAGTGAAATAGAACTTTGATATTGACAGTGCATTTTATGTTTTAGTGTAATATTTTATGTGCAATGTACTCTGTAGTTTGTGTTATAAATCTAAATGAAGATTTGTGTTTTTCTATATATATATATAAACATATACCAGACTTGTAAACGAGCCGAGCTTGAGCACAGTATTTGATATCCACCTAGCCCAAAACGAGCCTATTTTAGACAAAGCAAGTTTATAGTTCTGCTTGTTAATTTCATTATGGAGATTTTTTTTATATTTGCAGTCAGTATGCCTTTCCTATAATCTTCTTTAAGAAATGTTTACTAAATAATAGGAAGAGCTATGTAAAAAATTCTTTGAGCACAATATTTTCAAAAAAATACCGAGCTAAAATGAGCCTCATTCAAAGATTTTATGTGGCGAGCCAAGCCGAACTTACACAAAATTTAAAAGAGCCGAGCTTGCAAATGTCGGCTCGTTGACAAGTCTGACATATACATACATACATAAAATGTCTTAATCTAGAAAAGTATACATGATGATGCAAAGAGCTGATATTTCATAATGCAAATTTCAAAGTATTATGAATATATTACTTAGGGGCCTGCGAGTACTCGAACTCGACTCGAGGTCTGAAATTTCAACTCGAAATTTGTTTGAATTGCATCTTTTTTTTCAATTTTTGTCTGTAATGTCGAACAATACACTGACTTTTCTCTATTTCAAATTTGCAAGGCATCAAGCTAATAATATAAAATCAGTACATAATTCCAACACATGATTATACATGATATATTTCGAATGTTATGCGTAGAAATGAAGCTGAATTGTAAGTATGTTATAACTAGGGCGAATAACTAGGGCGAACAAAAGTCAATATTGAAATAAAGGTCAACTTTATCGAAATATTTAGGAATTTTATTGTTTTAGTGCATATTCATGCATATTTTAAAAAATTTAAGGTCAAAATAATGTAAAAAATTTACAACATTTGGAAGTATATAAAAAATTGAAATTTTATTTGTGGTCAAATGTTTTGGAAGTGAAACAATTTACGAATAATTTTCATAAAAATCTCTTTAAAACCACATAATGCAAAAAATTAACTATTTTTTAATAGAAAAGGATTTGATGAAATTTCTTAGTTTTTCATTAAAATTGTAACAAAAGTTTAAGTATGAGGAAGCCTCTACCTATAAGCTTTGACCCTCATTTCCAATTTGTTTAGCTTTTAAAAATATAAATTTTGGTTACACAAATATGGGAAAATATCACTGCAAATTTTTAACTATTTAAATAGAGCAAGCATTTAATTACTATTTTAATATTTTGTCAATGTTTATAAAAATGACATTACTAAGGGTGTCATTGTTGAAAGAGCAAGAATTGCTATCCTATCAATGAGGCAATAATACAAAAGTTAGTGAACACCATAAATTACTATGAAATGAATTAGCCTGTAAAATGCTTTGATCCTAAAAAGCATGCTTAAGACAAAAATTCCAAGGATAATGTGCAGTCCTATATTGGTGCTTCTTACTACCTAGTTTATTAGGCTTAGCATAGAATACACGCATTTTACAAAAGCTAAAAAGTCAATTTTTTACTAAAAAATTTTATGAAAAAAAAAGTAAAAAATTTTGGATCAAAACTTCTTCCTAGTTATAACGTAAAACTATAACAAAGGTTTGATACGGTTACATTTGAAGATGACGGTAAATATTAATGGCTTGCTTAATTTTGAAAATGTGCAGTGCAGATGCGCAATTGTTTCAGGCATGGACTGGAAATCAGCACTTTTTGAGTTCTCACGCTTACCGAACATGGTGACGAATGCAAAATTTGCAAGCAAATATTTAAGGTGGTCAAATCGCGGCCAAAAACAACGTTTTGGACTCACCTGGGGATAGAACAGGGGATATTTCTAGCTAATCGCAATTTCGATATTTTATATTTTTCAGTTTTTGAATAATAGTTAAAAATATATATCTAAGTGGGTTGCCTTATCAATCATTATGGTTTACATTGTTGTGGCATTTGACCTCACTTAGCATTGAATAACATATAAGTAAGAATACAAATAAATATACATAAAAACTTTCCTTTAAGGCCAAACATAATTACTCCTTTAGTAGGATGTGTCAAAATCTTTTAAATTAATTTAGAGTGTCCCTTTCAATATTAAAAAAAATACAAGGGCTCAAGTTTCTTTATTTATTTAAGTCTCAAAATTTCAAGTTTAAATCCTATAGATTATACTTTTTATTATAAGCAGTTGTCTTTAATATTATTAGTAAGTTCCATAACAAAACAAAGTAAAATTACATTATCAAAAAACAAAACAACTCAATTCATCTGAAAATTTCAGAAAGTAAACAAAAAATGTTTTTCAAACTAGATTTTCAAAGAAATTCCTCACAAACTCGGCAAAATATTCCCTACCAATAAGATAAAACAAGAATTTTTTTATACTTTGGGCAGGTAATTTTACCGGCTTTCTTTGAAATTTCCAAGCGACTGCAGGCCAGTGAATTGACGGCCCCGGCCCAACCAGCCCTGGCCGACTGGTACCCGGTTCCATCTCTGCCCACCCTACACTAGTTTATAGCAAATAATTTACAGGAATGAAAAGTTTTAAATAGGAAACTCAAATTATATGCCTTCACGTTCACAACATTTTAACAATATACTGATAGTGATTGCTTTCAGCTTTTTTTCTATTTGAATTTTGTGCCAATACTTCCAATATTACATGCTTTCAAGATTAGTACACTGAAGTAATACATACATACTTTTTGTAAATTGGTAAAAATTTTGCCAAATCTATCCGTGGTTATGCGATTTTCCCGATAGTACCAGCTGATATGAGCGAGCAGTGAAAAGCTTTTCATCCCAAATTGTCTATTTCAAATAAGAGGTCTTAAAAATATTAGCATAAATAAATGCTAAAAACATTAAAATATACTGAGCATGAATTGTATTAGAAACTATTTGACAATTTTTAGAACATTTTAATAATACCAAAGAAAATTTCATTTTCATGTAGGAATGCATTTTTGACAGTGGATGCGCCATTAAAAGAACTTTGTCCAAACATCCCCATCACACACTTTTGATCTAGGCCTAGTGGTCAGTTCAGTAAACACTTTACTAGTTCAAATTCATTGATGGTTCTAAATGCTGTTCAAGAAGCTAGGTGTTAGATTCTTACGTGACGGGCCCGAGACAACTTTCAATTTCAACCGTCCCATTTAATATTTGGTATTATTGAATATTCGAATTAAATCTGCTATTCGAAAATATGTCCATTATCTCCATTCATTATATGCATAATACATGTATTAGCACATTTACTCTCAGAATGGGACGAGAAATAAATGTACAAGAACTGAATAAAAATACATGAGGTTCTAAGGGTCCTTACTAGTTGTGATTCTATAACTGTCCGCACAAACATAACCGCTAAATGGTGTCAGTGAATTACCTTGCATTTTTTATCACATATTATGAAGTAGAAATGTGCGCGGTAGCAGACCCGTAGCCAGTATCATCACCTCGCATTAAGGAGGAGTTGATGGGAATCTCAATCTTCTTAAAATTTCTATTGAAATTTATTGAAATTTAACCAAGACTGTACACTATTTTAATTTTGTGTTGTATGCATTGGCGTGGCAGGATTTTCTTACGGACGAGGTCATATAGTAGTGATTAAGTAAGCGACAAACAGTGGGGAGAAGCCCCGTGAACAATTTTTGAATATATGCACAAAATAGACCTTAGAAATGCATTTCACAGCATTGTTGAAATCGCAATTGAATTAACAAATTTCATTTTTACATGCTGATATTTTGCTTTTAGGTTTGTTGTCCAGGAGAGTTTCCTTACCTTCCAAGATGGTCATCCCCCCTCCCAACACCTTTCCCTGAACCGTGAACATTTCTATAAAAATTTCCTCTCCTTAACTACATTTTGTCCCCTGCTACTGCCGCAGAAACGTAAACTTTTATATCGGCACTCTCCAGAAATATGGCTTCCAGTGTATTCTAGAACAAATTCAACTACAATGTTGACAAATTTTTATAGAATTTTTTTAATTTTAATTCAACAAATTTTGCCCAGAAAATAAAGTTCTGATTAATTCAATTTCCAAAAGCAATTCAAACAAATCACCGCATAATAAACCTTGGATAGCCGAAAAATGTAAAGCATTAATTCTTGAAAAAAATATGACACATAGAAATTTTAAAAATTCTCAAACTCATTGTAATTTTGCTGCATATAAAGAAATAAAATGTCTCCAACATTGAAAATCGCAAAGCTTACAACGAATATTTCAGAAGTGAATATGATCAAGGCTCCCAACAACACTGCTATTAACAGCTGTAGCTGTTACAGCAAACATGTGCTGTTTAGAACAGCAAATAAAATTAATCCATGTTGGCATATTATCTGTGTTGTTCACACACTATTAATGTCTTCAATCTCTTCAAAAGTCCATCAAAGACGCATAAGAATTCAGACCAGTGCTGTAATCATTGATAATTGCAGCCCCAAGTAATCAGCAAACCCCATTGATAAAGGGTGATTCAATCTATCAATTATATTTTATATTTGGATCAGACTTCTCAACAAGCCTAAATTTGTAAGCTCGGCTTGGCTCGGCTTGTTTAAATTTTGAGTAAGTTCGGCTCGGCTCGCCACAGTAAATCTTTCAATGAGGCTCGTTTCAGCTAGGGACTTTTTTTAAAAATAGTGTGCTCTCAGAATTTTTTCAAGTGCTCTTCCTATTATTTAAAAAACATTTCTAAATTACGATTATAAGTAAAGAATATTGAATGAGAAAATAAGAAAAATCTGCATAATCAAATTAAAAAGCAACACTATAAATTTGGTTTGCTTAAAATCGGCTCGTTTTGGGTTCGTTGTATATCCAATACTCTGCTCAAGCTAGGCTCGGCTCGTTGACAAGTCTGATTTTAATGCTCATGAATATTCATTCTATATTGTGATTCACTTCACAATTGTGTTGTGTGATGTGTGCCTTTATAATTAATCATTTTTCACTCTTTATTGTTTTCTAAAACTGTCAAAATATTTCCAAAGCACCCGATATTATAAGTAAAGGCAACCACACGTTCAAAATGTCCACAAAGTCCAATAGGTAAAATTTTTGCGAAATTCCCCGTAACAAAAGTTATTGAATTGCAAAGTTCATTAAGAGAAATCAATAAAATTGGTTATTGCGCAACTACCGAAAATTACAAATCAAAATCTGGAAGAAATTAGTTCTGCGAATTGAAATTTAAGTCCACTGAACTACATGCTATTAGAAAACGAGCAGCCTTTTACGTGTTAATGCTGAAACAAGCAACATTTTGCTCCAGTAATATCGAGAAGTACTTTGTATCATATTTCAACTATTTATGCAAGTGATTTGTATATTACTTACTTGCATTTATGTTTTAATTAACTGTTTAAAGGTACCGTTTTCAGATTCAGTTTGTCGAATTTTAAGGCCATAAACAAAAAGTTAAGTTTTTTAGGTCCAAAACAAATTTTATAGGTTCATTTTTAGTTGCCCTAATCATAACAGATAATTTATGTGGTGATACAAGCAGACGACTTGTTTTGTAGATAAGTTACCCATTTTAAAATTTGGTTTGAAGTTCTGGTTTAGTAGTTGTTTTTAATAGTTTCTTTCACAGTACAATGCTGCTCTTTTAAATCTGTTTAAAAACAATGTTATTCTTTCTTATCCACTGGTGTACACAATGGGACAAGTCATGGTGAAATTTTCTCCACGGCTGTTTTTTAAAATTTTGAAAGTCTATTTTTTCAATATTTTCACATGATCAAAGCCGTAAAAAAACTCAGTGTACACCCCTGCTCCTATCCATGCGATGTTAGAGCTTATCTACGAATTTTTTATCTATTTAATCTAAGGATTAAGCAAGAGAATATCGAAGCTGTCAACAGCTGCTGTTAACAGCACACGGGTTGCTGTTTGCTGTTAACAGCTTCTTTAGCAAAATGGAAAGCCCTGAATATGCTTTTAGGCCAAATCAAAAAGCAAAATGGAAGCTAATTTATTTAAGATCAGTAATAGTAAGAAATCTAAATCAAAATCTGTTGATTCTATTAAAAACTCATGCCTAAAAATCATTACTGATGATTGTGAAATTTCAAACGATTTAAACAAGACTTTTCGAAATATAGGACAATTCAATGACCGAAATATAAAAGCAAACCGCCAAATTTCTTTAACCCTGAATTTTATTTCCGTTTTAGAACAAGTTTGGAAATTCTCAAGCTTAAGCCTAGAAAATTACGTTGGCCATCTATGATTCCTCATTGGGCACCTAAAATCATATTACTCATATTTTTAAGAGGAATTATTTGTCTCATACCAAAAATTATCGACTAATTTCAATAAATTCTTCAATAAGCAAATTATTCGAACGATTATTACAAGAACAAGAATAAGAAAGTCTTTATTTAATAAGTGCTTGAAAATCATAAAACTGATAACATATCAAATAGTATACAAAAGGATATTTACATTCGAATTAAGCATGCGTAGGTTGTGGCATTACTACGATGTAATCAGTTGGGTGAAGTAGTGTAATCACTATTATAATATTTAAATCCCAGCCAAGATTTTCCTAATCTGTAATTTATTTTAGAAATGCATAGTCATTCAAAAATTTTGCTTTTTGGCGATGTTAATTATTAGGGCCCGGCGGTATACTGATACCGAAACCGACACAGCAGTATTTACACTGTGGAATACCACTATATTGAAAATTATACTTAAATCAAATCATGGCTAATGTATATTAATTGTTAACTAAAACTTTATTTTATAAATGACAACAGACTTTATTTGAGAGTGATGCTTTTGAATCTCTAACAGTTCTTAGAGAAGCCTACTTCAATAATCAATGGCCAAGTACTCATTAGATAAGCTGGACAACCTTATAGTTTGTCTATGCCCAATAAAACTTGTAGTCTTTTAGTAATAAATGTTGTCAATAATAATAATAATCCCTAGTAAGTAATCCTAAGGCATAGAATAGACTATTGTAAGAAATTGAATTTGTTTTCAAAATGGCAATCTAATAACACCAATATAGCATAGTAAAGAAAGTACCAGTCTACACTCATCCACCTAATATATTTGAGTTTCTAAACCAGCTGTAAGAAATTATCTAACCGGCTTAAAAATATGCAGCCGATGAAAACTCTGATTCGTAACACAGTGTGGATCATCCTTCTTGAAAACTTGGGTAATATATGCACTTTTGAGACAATCAGGAAAGTAGTTATATATGCTTTCATTAAAAACAAAATGTAATGGTTTGGCAATTTGATTAGCTGTAGCTTTATGTGCCCATGATGGAATAATTAAAAGAGCCATTTGATCAATTAGATTTAAGTCGATTAATTAATTTGATCAGCTCATAGCTATAGTAACATAACGAAAACTGAATCCATGAGATGAGTGATTGTAATTTGAAAGATTGTACAACCTATCCACATCTCCATTTAGGTTGAAAGCCCTCTCTGCTGCTAGTACCTTCCTTGTCTCTCTGTCTAGCTCTCTAAGTTCATTCTTGTTCCATCTAACTATTCCTGCCGAATATCTCAACACTGGTATCGCCCATGTATTAATTGCTTTTATACTATTCTGCCCATTCAATGCTGATTTCTGTAGTACCTTCCTTACTCTCCTCTTGTATTCTTTCCTTAGCCTCATCTTCATTTCCTCGTGATCTGTTCTATCTTTCTCTATCACACCTAAGTACTTGTACCCCTCTTTGACTTCCTCAATCTTATCCCCACTGCTTGTCCTCAAACCCTCCCCATCCACACACTTGCCTCTAGTCATTGTCACTGCTGCACACTTTCCTAATCCAAACTCCAACCCTGAATCTCTGCTTGCCTTCTCCAATGTCTCCACTTGCTTCTGCAACATCTTCCTTGAACTAGCGTACATCTTCAGGTCGTCCATGTACCACAGGTGACTCACTGCTCTACCATTCTTCTCCATCCTATACCCTATGCCTGTCTCCTTTAACTTTTCTGTGATAGGTATTAAGCTAACTACAAACAGTAGTGGCGCTAAGCTGTCTCCCTGGAATATGCCTCGCCTAAACCTCAGCCTATGCCCATCTATCTCAGTCTGCCAC
>CABFPE010000063.1:1639870-1669786 GCA_900660155.1 Hofstenia miamia | reverse complement strand
TTTTTTGAATTTCATTAATTTTCCTCATTTTTAGAGCAATAAATGTAATTGATAAAAACATAACTCTTTAATAGAATTTTGTTCAAACTTTTAGTACATTTTGTAGTTCGAACTTTACTTTAAATGAATCCGAAAACTTGGCATTTTCACTAAAGATCATCAAGAAAGGTTTTCCAATGAAATAAATACGTCAAATTCATTTTCAAAATGGATATGAATGTTATAGGGAATTTTTTACAAAATTTATTTTTAAATAGGCTCAATTGTACGCAATTTTTGGAAAACTTTACAATCATAGTTATTATTGAATGTTATTAATGTTATTGTTTGTTAAATATGGTTTGCTAATAATAATTTAGTATTCAGCGGCGCTTTTTTTGCGAAAAATATTCAGCGGCGCTATAATAGTAAAAATAATAATAATAATAATTATTATTATTATTAAAGCAATTATTAATTGGAATTACAAATGAATTAAGCACCTGGACTCAATTTATATAAATTTTAAGCCCTTTAAGTAAGGTACATATTTATATTTTTGTATATTTATATTTGTTTGTGTGTATTTGTTTGTGTGTTAGTTTGTAGTTCTTGTTACTACGTTACGCAATAAATTTGCTTTAACTCTTATTATTGGTGGCATCACAAATAAATTTCCACTTAGATTTTTGTACTACCACTTAATATATTCATTGAACGCTTTTCGGTTTTCTATATCAGAAATATTTCTTGACATAATCAAATAAGGGAGCAGCTAAATAAGTACAACCTACTGTCAAATACTGAAATTGGATTTCGTAAATATTTTTCAACTACTGATGTCCTATTAAGTATAAGTACTATAGAAAAATGGGTAGCTATTGCCTGCATAAATCTTTCTAAGGCTTTCGACTATATTGATGATAGCATACTAATAAAAAATTATGCCACATGAGATGATTTTATAGTAATAGCAGAAATTTGTGAACTAATTGAAACGTAGATTTCAGAGGCAATTGTTAACAATGATGTGGGTCAGAGGGCAATTTTAGGTTCCCATTGTCAGTATATATGTAAATGACATGATTGCGATAACTGATTGTATACCTTGGTTAAAAATAACGGCCGCAGCAATATTTTTGAAAAATGCGTATAGCTCGAAAGCGGCAAATTTTGGAGAAATGTGGCAAAAATAAAAAAGTTAGCACGTTGAACAGACTTTGTCGCCGTGTGAATCAATTGACAGATACTTAGCTGGTGAAAATGCTACACATCATTCTTCAACACAAAATTTTGAAATGCAAGCGAAACGCGATTTACTTGAATTTCTCTATGTCAACGACTCCACCAACCGTGAATATCTGTCGAAACGGGTGAAAATGCCACCTCGTAGTTTCCGACGTAACATGAAAATCTTGGAAGAAAGGGGAATCTTGGAAAGAAAGAAAGGAAGCGGCCGACCTCTCCAAATTTCTGGCAATGAGAAAAAACGCTTATGTCAAATTGTGCTTAAATGTCCGTCGGCATCAACTCAAAATGTCTGTGATCGTTATAACGAGTTAGCTGGGACATCCGTCAGTAAATCCACAGTTTTCCGAGCTCTGAAATCTCAACATGTAATTTTGCCAGCGGTAAGAAAAAATTTGATGGGTTCTATCCCGACGCGTTTGGGCCAGTGTCTTGAAAACGAAGGAAAATTTGTGGAGAAATGGACTGGGACTGAATAGGCAAGACAAAGACGCAACAGACTCATATTTTCTTATATTATTTTGTTTGCTCAATGCTTAGACAAATCTATTATTTCAACGGCCACTTTTTTTGAACCAAGGTATAATTTAATTCAATATCCCGATATTCAATGAACTGTCAACTTATTTCAACATTCATAAATTAATTATAAATAAAAGCAAAATAAAATTTTGTTTTTGCAGGCCACTACAACTAATTACGATGTTTCAGCATTAACTTTTAATCGCAATATAATGTTAAGTTTCCAACTGTAGACAATTTCAAGTATTTAGGGGCAAATTTTGACTCGAAGCTAAATTTTGAACTACACATTAATGTAATAGTCCGAAAATTGGCAATAGGTATAAGATGTATGTCAATGATAGTAATGCAAGCTGTGTGCGATAAGTCAATTTTTCCATTCATTTATAATAAGATAAGATATTCTTTATTCAGATCATATTTTCAATTACAAGATTGTTTATCTGAATAGCGTCAAGAATGATAACAAATAACTATAATGTTTACATAAAATAAGACTACAAAATCTATTCTGTTCAGGCTATGGAACTTAATTGCGCGTTATTGTATAATAATTATTGTAAAATTTGAATCCTAGCCATGACTTACCCAAAATGAATTTTTCTTTCAACAAATGCTTTCAATTTTCTTTTAAACTTAATTGCACTCTTAATCCTTTTAATTTCATTTGGTAATCGATTCCAATTGCGAATTGCAACACTATTCACCTAAGTTATGCAAATATGCTATTTACTGATCTAAGAGATGATTTTTATAGAAAACATGATATCCAATTAAGATGGGCCCTAAATGTATCAAATAAAACTTCTTCCAGTACTAAGCAATTTATTTCCAAGACAGGAAATCATATTGAAAACGATGTTAATCTTTTTTAAACTCATCAAGAAATTAATATTCTATAATACTATTTCAATGCCTGGATTTATTCATAAGGTAAATTCCAGATCAAAAAACTTCTCCCGCATTAAATTTAGCAAAAAGGTTTTGAAGCAATTATTGGTTAATACTGCTATTCGAACTCACTGCCCTAAACAGATCAAGAACGTTGAAAAAGTGCAAGCTTTTAAGAAGCACTTTAAAATTTTCCTGAAGCAAAAGTATATAACAAATAATAAATAAATAAATGTATTTACATATTCAAATGAAGGGCGTGAGCCTCTGATATATAAAAACTATTTGGGTAATATACTTTACAAATATACATCTAGGTTCATTTTGATGTTTCTTCAATTGTTACATAAGCATCTTATGAACCATGTGCAGAGATTTCCAATCAAGAATTCTCTAAAAATAAATTCCAATATAGAGTATACAAGCGACGCTTCAAACCAGGCAATTCTAAAAAGTTAATTCGAAACGGCAATGAATTTGCTATCCTTGGAATTCTTATCCAAAAATTTGAATACGATTTTACCCTTTTGGTCTTTTTTAATCTGAAAATATCATGCTTTCTTCTACCTTCACGATTTACTGGGTTAAGATAAAGTTTATCGCTCCATTTCATATCAAATCCACCGTAGACAATTTTACAAAGGAATATGCAATTCAATATCTAATACCAGTGGTAGCATATTTAAATTTAACAGCCTCTCCTTATAGCTTAATTCATAATCATTTAGCATCAATATAGTAGCTTGCAGTTGTAGGCTTCCGATATTTCTCATGTCTTTTCTTGTGGCTAACCAGCACTGAGATGAATAACAAGCAACAGGTCTGACAAATGAGTTAAACGCTTGATTTTTTGTATAGTTGGTAGAAGAGCAGATAGAGCTCTTTTAATATGGAAAAAAGATTTATAAGCTTTTCCCAACCGCTCATTTATGCAAGATGACCATGATGAAGTATCATCAATAATAAGACCAAGATCTTTTTCTGAACTTAAAAAATTTATGTCAAAGTTTCAAATCTTCCTAATACTTGAATCATGCTTTCCGATAATCATTTGATGACACTTACAATAAGAAAATTTCATTGAAATTGGGTAAAGCATCACTGGGATAGAAATTCTACAATAATGATTATACAGGATTCCATTCTTGAAATATTTATTATAGTAATTTATTCCTAGCCTTGTAGCTTTACTGTACATGCTTAAAATTTTCTAGGTAAAACACCTACATTTTTAGGTAAGAAAGGCCTACCTAGATTATAGGTAAAAAGCGTATTTATTGCAATTCAGCATCAATATATTACTGCAGATTTAATTTATAAAAATGGAAGTCATTCAAGTCATGGCCTACTTAAACCAAATTTACTTTGTTGTGCATTAATCCTACAAAATCTTTGAAAAAATATTGGAATTAATATGAAACAACTTTATCTTGCAATGCATTTGTTACATATTTTTGAATGTATGTATTATTTCTCAATTCTTAAATTACAAAAATAACATTTATGTCTTAGCACAATAAATCACATTCTGTACAGAAATAACTACTAATGTATAGAGTTCTCTCAACCGTACACAATGCAATTTGGCATCAGCTCTACAACTAAATATGTTCATGAATAATTAAATTAGTCAATCTAAAACCCATTGCGATTTCTTTTTCTGTAGACAGACTTCTTATGTTTTGTGAGAGCATCTAGTCACATGGGAGGTACTGGAATAAAAAATGAAGCATCTGGGATATCGAATTTCAGAATATTAGTCATTTTTTGCTAATTTTGGTCAAAATAGAAGTAATTGTGTTGGATAAATGGGACTATAGTAGCAGAAATTTAATGGAACTGGAACCAATTCCAATGGCACCAATTACGATTCTGACCAAGGAAATTCTGGTCCGGCAAAAATCCTAGACTGTTCAAACCTGATTGAGGTGTATCGTGCACAAAGCCAGAAATGAAAAAGGAGTAATTTATACTGTGATGATTTCGAATTTTGGATATCGTAACAAACCAACCCCCTCCCCCAAATATCCAGGAAAGAATATGGTTAAACTAAAAATGTCTCACTAAAAATTATGCTCAATAGAAAGTAAAAATGAATGCAATGTAAAGAATATCGAAGGGTATAAAAGTGTTGGTATTTTAAGAAAATGGATAAAAATTAGTGAATTCCAAGAAAAATTACAAAAGCAATTAAATCTTTAATAAAAAGTGAAGTAATGCGAATTATTACAAACTTTTTACAATGCAATGATGAAAATATGTACATGTATAACAAAATTAAAAATAGAGCATATATACAATTAACATCTAACAGCAGTTGGCACACAAAAGATATGAAAATTCACAAGATATGCATATCTACGAAGGAATAAAATTTATCTATATTCTCCGTGGAAGTCTCTAACGAAGAATAGTATATCATCCCATTACTACAAACATCTGGGCCGATTTCTTTACAAATATTTATGCAATTTTCCAACTCTGCACCGTTTACCTCGACAGATATTACATCATCTAAATAAGTTTTGAATAAATAAAAATCATGTTATAATGATGGCGCGCAAAAATTACTATGCAATTATGAGATTACATTGTATTATGATTCAATAATGCTACCCAAAACTTTCAAATCACTGGAATTTTAAAATGCCAAAAATTTACCAGCAATTTCATTGGTAAACAAAACAAAAGGAATTTTTAGAAGCATGCAGCTTGATTTCCAAAAGCTACGGCATTCGAAGATATCAGAAAATATCTATTCAAAATGAATCATACTCATAAAGTGCAAGGTCCATGTAAGATATTTCAATAATAGAAATTCCCACATACTTTGTTGTTAACTCTTAATTAACGAATTTTTAGTTTCCATACTAAAATTGGAAATACATCTGAGTGATGTAAACATTATATTCAGATGCTCTTAAGCTCAATAATAAAGAATAAAAACAACGAAGCACTTGAATTATTTTACTGACTATATTAAATATTAACAAATTAGACTGCAACAGTTTTATCTCAAAGATTAAGGAAAATTTCTTAACTTGCTTTAAAGATAAAATCGATTTTTTTTCCACTCTTTCAATGAGACAAATTCTCCCATAGTTAAATCTAAAGTCGTCTTCTTTCAAAAGTCAATAATAAAAAACCCTTTGCTCACTGAACTTAACAGTTTTACACAAATTTAATGTATCGATCGCTATCTTCTGTTTCATTTCTTGCAGTTGTCTCAACATAGAATTTGTTTATCCCACATCATTGAAATGATTGCCAGTTTTCGCAGCTGTCAGGCAGACTTTCGGAATTTGTTCCCTTGGAGTACAACGTTTATGTCAAACACGGGAATCCTGTCGTGAGTTACCCGGTGCAAATGCAATCCACGTCTCATCAATGATTACTAGACGTTTTAGTAATTGAGAATCACTGAATTCCAAAAGCAACTCACCGAAGGATTCATAACAACTGATTTGATTAAGTTTGTTCTGCACAGAAAGAGAATATTGGCACCCATGCCGAACAAAATTTTGTTAGACCCAAATGTTCTTTTAGTGTTGTTCTCGCCGTTTGATATTTCGTATTACTTGCATAACTCACTTGTGATATGGTTACGCTAGGATTTTCATTGATAACTGCTTGAGCAGAAAGCAATAATTCGTCAGTAATTAAAGAAGGTCGACCACTTCTTGCAGCATCCTCAAACAAACTCCGTCTCTCCTTCTTAAAATCTCAGATCCATCTGTAAACTGTTGAATTTCCTGGACATTGATCACACCACACGGTTTTCAATTTACTAATAATGTTCTGCGTATCGGTTCCTGATTTAAATTTCGTGTATACGTAGAAGCGAAACATTTCTCTTGACGTTTCAAATTCAGACATGATTTCCGACATGAGAAAAAATGGAGTGATACATCATATTAGTGCTTTAATAGTACTTCCTAATATTCAAATCTCATTCTCTCATGTGCTGTGTTGTCATATGATTCGTTGTATATAAAAACACATCTGCATTTAAAAAAGAAGCAGTGTGTGTATGTATATAGTTTTTCTCATTACTTTCCGATGTTGGTAATAAAATCGAAAAATTACATGATCTAATGTAAAACTTTGATGATAATACACTGAATAACTGAAACATGGTTAAAATCAAGTGATTCAATACCAATTTTTAAAGATTTCAAAATGTTTCGAAAAGATCGAAATTTAAGCAAACCTGAAAAACTTAGAGTTGGTGGGGTTTTTTTATTAGTAGTCCTCAAGAAATTGTAAAAGAAAGCAAGTCTTTATTACGTCTCATCACATTTTGTAAGAAGAAAATTTCATGGCATGAAAAAGAAAGGAAAAAAACATAATGATGTGAGATTATTATCAACGCTATTTAAAGCAAAATGAATTTAATAATATTCACGATCTAATAGATCTCTTTAACATGGAAGTAATGAATAAAACAACACAATTAAAACGTTCTCATTAATTGATTACATAATATGTGATACTTCTGCAGTGTTGGTCGATTTAAATCATTGATTTAAATCAAAGCGCATTATTAGGTTAATTATTGATTTAAATCAAGTACACTAAAAGAGATACAAGTAGTGTATTTTAATTGTTTTGAAGTCATTGCCCTGATATTGGAATTTATTGGCATCTCTGAAATGCTGTTTTGCATGTTTTTTATCTTCAGTTTATTTAAAATTGATTAAATTATTGTATTTAAAAAATAGTAGTATAAAAAGGATTTCTAGTATTTACTACCTTGGAAGATTGTCTGGGTAAAATTCAAATTTAGATAAAAAAGTCCTGTTTAAATAAGAAAAGTTTGATTTTTTGATTTTTTCAATTTAAATCGGTTTTTCCCAACACTGTGCTTCTGAAATATCTAATTATCAAACGTTCGTTTTGGATGGTCTATTGTCTGATCATTTAACTACTTGTGCTATTTAAAAACCAAGCTACTATCCTCTATGGTTCTTAAAAGAGTCTCTATACATATTAGCAAAGCCTTTATGTGATCTACTTAATGTATGTAATTACCAATCGTATTTCTCTAAATAACTGCATACAAAAGTAAACAAAGATTAAAGAGTGTACGTTGCTGCGCTTGATTAATTATAATTTACTAATGAGAAAACTAAGAGAAATGTGTAATTTTAAAAATTCATAAATCAGTGTGATTCTAAAATCATATATATATATATATATATATGGCCGTTTACAATATTTGAAAGTAAATAACCATTAGTCAAAACAAATGATAAATAACGGGGTGCGACAGGGATCCGTTCTAGGTCACTCAATTTATATGTAAATCATATTCCTAACTTCATTTGTGCTAAATCCATTCAATTTGCAGATGATGTATTATTAAATACATCCAACAATGATTATGCAAGAACATTTAGTTAAAGTAATGGACATTTTTCAACAGAATATGATGAAATTGAATATTGAGAAAACTTCATTTATGATTATAAGGAATAGACATGGAAAAGTGGAACCTTTAGAATGAATATGTATTGAAGAAAGCATTATTTTTGCAACTAATAAAATTATATATCTTGGTGTTGAAATGGAAAATAAACTAAAATTTACAGATCAGAACAATGCAACTACGAAGAAAATTGCTCACAGTGTTTAATTAAACTATCATTAAAGAAAAGATCCAATTATTTGGCAAATCATAAAACAAAGTCAATAAAATGCATCACAGCTAAAGAAAAAACAAGAACCATCAACTTAAATCCTCAACGACATTAATCTTTCAACCAAGATGATCATAAAACTTTCTACAACCCAGTTAAATGTATACACTTATATTTTCAATACTTTATAAATTTCAATCACTTTAGTTGTAACAAAACAAAATAATAAATAAATAAATAATAAATTAAATATAAAATAATCTGTTGCTAGGAGTCTGCATTAATAATAATTTTTAATATAATTGTTAAAAACTTGCCAGGTGACTTTAAAGCTTGTTTGTATGATTTATCGGCCATTGGAAAGACCCTATAGAAATCTTCGCATGAAAGCTTGACTTTTTTGGTTTGCACAACAATGATATCAGCCTAAAGACATAAACACAAATAAAATAAACAATTTCTTTAAACTTTTACGAAAACACAATTCTTCAATATATGTAATAACAGGGGGATTTTTTGAAACTTTTGGCATCACTGCTGTACAACCTTACTTTAACATACGAAAACAACTTCTCCGGCATAGGGGCACACACCAATGTAGAGGTTTATTGCAACATAATTTAACAGTAAATGCAACATTTTGCAATTTTATACGAATAATTTCAGCCTAATAAACTGCAAAATTTCTTTTAATTTTTATGTTGAAAATGCTTATATTTTAACGATTTTAGTTTGACAATAATGTATGTTTTCTTTATAAGGCGGGTTTTGTAATTTAAATTTATTTATAAATTGACCCAATAAAAAATCGTTTTCAAGCTTGCATGAAAATAATTAAAGGGGTGTCCTAAGTGTTGACGTCATTCATACCACATGTTATATTTGCGCACTGTATCTTTCTTAATCGACAATCAATAATGTCGAAAGATAAGGAGAGCAGCAAGAGTAGAGCTCTGAAGAAACTTTTTGAAAGAAAACATTAATAAATATATTGGAACGCATTCCACTTTTTCTTCACCCTAAAACTTGCTTTTGTAATAGTTTTTGGAAAATGCTTATTTATATTTTTTATTAAAAGACTTTATTTTCTAAAAGAAAGTAGCAAATAAATAAAAATTATGTACAAAATAAATAAGAGTTCTTTTCTTTGCAACAAGAGCAATTGCATATAAGATGAAAAGAACAACGATTTAATACTGTAGTTTAGAATGATGCAATTTTTTTGCAACATTCTGCAACTTTAAGTTATGTTAATTACCACATTTCCAGTTTCATATATTGCAAAAAATCGGCCTAGTAATTAAACGTAATGGTAATTAATAGATCAGATGAAAAATAATCTAATACCGATTGAAAAACGACATTTGTTTATTAAACTACATGTGCGCAAAAATGCATCAAATTTGGCTGAAAAACGTCATCATTGCTAACACGGCTACTCAGACTTGCAACAAGCCGGCCGGTAGCCGATTCCATCTCTGCGGCTACCTCTTAAAACAGGCAGTGAAATCAGGTAGGAAACGAATTCAACTAAACTTCAATTTTACACGCTCAACGGGTTTGGGTGGTCTATCTACATAAAAAGAAAGGTGTGTTGTTGTTTCCATGGACTTTCGACCTCCTAATCAAAGAAACATTAAGAATAATGAAAATTCAAATATTTTTAAAAAAATTTAAATCGCCAATTTTTTCAAGTACTTCAACCACAACAATACACTTTAGTACAAATGTTGAACATTAAGCTGTGTCCATATCTCAGGATTTCAAATTTGATGAATTGAATTGGTGTCAATTTTGACCCCAAAATCTACTTTAAGTAATCCGCTCTAAACTCCCGTGTTTAAGCTGAAATGAAACTTAATTAGTGCTTAGATAATATAATAGGGTTTTTCAAAAGAGAAATTGATGGAAAATTGCATCAAGTCAAACTTGACATTGAAAAGTCACAAATTAAGGTGCACAATATTGCAGTACTTGGACTACTTCATGCAAATCGTAAATGAAATTTGGTTACTTTACTTTAAATGCAGATGTCCGATTAAAATCTTTTTGGCTAAATCATTAAGAACTTAATCTATCCTCACTATTAACAGTTCTTTTAATTAGATTGCTGAAATACTTCATTTAAATGTTTGTCTGGCCCATAAAAACTATTTCAGGTACAATTTTACTTCAATTATCACTATCTACTGCGATGGCATTTACACACTAAATTAAATACTGAAGGAGAAACATAAGTGTTACAAGAACTGGCTAAACACCAGTTTTTTCAAAATCGAACTTGCTTCTTTTATAACTAATTTTGCATATTATTGTCTTTTGAACTTATGGTGAAAATTAAAAATCAATAAAATAAACATCATGATTCCTTAGCGATTAAGATTTTAAGGGATAAGGGAGCACTTGCAATTAGTTCCTGTCCATATGTTGTTATTTTCGAAGTGCACAATATCATAGAAGAAATATATACACACACACACACACATATATATATATATATATATATAGTTAATGTGTTCAATATGTATAAACTAGTCTTGCATGAATGCAGCCATTTAAACAAACACATTACAAAAATAATGCAAAGCGTAAGTAATTAGATAATTGGTTGGCGAAGATGAATAAAAGCAGAAGAGCACTTATGTGAATGTTTGCCATGAGTAATTGGCGATTAAGTTAGTGTTAGGTTAGCTTACAGAAATTCTTCCGCAGTTAGGTAAAATCAATTGAACTGTCAATAAAATTTATTGCAGCAAAACATTTGTCAGAATGATAAAGCCCCAAGTTTGGCATGCACATGGATCTTTCCAATAGTATATAATTGGAACGATATTGAAGTGGAAATATTTTCGCATCAATTGGATCTACTGTTTGATGTATAATTAATCAATTTAATGACTTCATTGATATCAGCGTAAGAGAAAAAATGTATATAAATATCATTTTGAAAATTTTTAGGAATATATTACAAAAATTCAAGCCCGGGCCGATTCATTTTTAAATTTGTGACCGTCCAGGCCCTGGCCAAATAACGATCAGATAACGCCTCTGCTTAGAGTTGTCTATACATTCCTTTTGAATATACCAGGCATTAAAATTGCAGAAATTATTAACACAAAATATTTATATCCAAATGTTACCATTAAAAGAAATATACCTTTGATGAGCATTCTGCTGTAAAACGGAGCACGCTTGAAAGCAAATCACTTTGTGGCAGGAAAACAACAAGGCACGACTAAAACAGATTGAAGATTTATTAAAACTAAAACAAATCCATAGGTTCATAAAATAAATTATATAGACATTGGTAAACCAATATAAAAGCACATTTTCGCTGGCAAGTCATTAATGTCATTAAAGTTTGTTCTAAGAATTACATATAGAAGAACAGAAATTTGAATATTCAGCAATATGAACCGTAAAATAACAAACCAATAAAAACCTCAGGGAATATAAATTCAATTCTTAAAAAAATTAAGGGTTATTTTGAAGGTTTTTTACGATTTTTACGTAAGCGATGCACAATTTTATACATTAACATATAACGAACGTTATCTTTAAATTAATATTTCAGAAATCTATTTATATTCGCAAGTGTAATAATGACGTTGCCAAAATAAATGTGATTGTGTATATGACTCATAAATTCAGATTGTTGGGGTTATAAAAAACAAGAAATGGTATAGCCGAATTTTGACAGAAGACATTCACAGTGTACGTTGGTAATTGCAATAGACAAATGACGTAACTAACATATTGTTGAATTGAAAGAAAAAATTTTGTGGCTTTTCAATTTTAGTTTCAACTGTTTTTACCTCACAATATCTAGTTGCTTTGGATGCAAATAAAATTTGAAAGTGATAAAATATAATTATTAAAGTTTTTCCAAAGTCTGAATTTACTTAGGGGGAGATTATTAAAATTAAGAAAAACTGACTTGTCTCTAAAACTGCGATCTTCAAATCCGCAAAATGAAAAATTTGAAAAAAATGCAAACATAAACAAATTTGCAATTACATACTGTACTGTGTATTGCCCAAGACGGGGGGAGAGGGGTTGGCACGTACACCTTGTATGGGGAAGAAGGGGGATCTGCCCCTTTACGTGCTAAGAGTTTTTCTTGCATCTTTGTAAGCTAATTTGTTTCAAATGGTTTAGGAGACAATAATTATTTAAATCACTACTCTCAAATTTAAGGGTAAATGAAACGACAAAATATAAACTATTACGTACATTTCCGGTGAACATATCGGTCGTTCCCTTAGTGAGAGGAACAAATGTGCATTTCAATGATATGTTCACTTCGTCAATAAGTGACTTCTCGATTTTCGACTCAAGGTCGAATTGGTTGGAGTGTATCAACTTCCAGTTGGGTCCAATATCCCCATTGTCGCCTCTTGCAGAGAAGTCATAAACTTTGAACCAATTATTATTGAAGGGCGATAGTTTGGCTGCAATAAAATGTTCTAAAAATTAAAGAGCTAAGAGAACTAAGGGCGTAGAAAAGCAATAAAAAATCGCTTAATTTTTGATATACTTGTGTCTGTATGAAAAATAAATATGGGAGAAATCTAATTTTGTATTCAACGTTGGTAACATAAATACGTCATTTAAATTAAATAATTGGAAATCCTTCAATTCTGTTCAACAAGAAAGTGATGAAAGCATATTAAGAAATACCTGCTATGTCCGAATATGTTAAACGATAACATGAGAAGTAGATATTGTTTGAAGATTCGATTATTGGTTTGGTATCCGAATGCAGCATCACCTTTATGTTGTAACAATCGCGAACGCGAAACTGTTGACAAGCAACAATTATACTGCAGTCATGGCAGTCTCGAAGAAAAATGCTAAACCAAATTAGTACTGATAGACTGAATAACTAACGATTACCTTTGATGCACTGGTCCCACGATAAAAAAACAATCCTCACAATCATCGATCATGATTGTCGCCACATGATCGAAAAGTAAAATATTACACTTCTAAAATAGCAAGTGTTAAAGTATGCGTTTAACACTACATAACAGATTATGTATTGGGAACATTTTCTGAAATACATATTTAGAAATATATGTTACTAGAGATATCTCTTCACATTTATTCCATGAATAATAACCCTTCACAAAAGAAAAGGGTTATTTGTTACTCCAGTAACCTTTAGTTGTGCATCCTTAAACAGCAGACGTTTTCTCTCTCGGTTATTTACATGATTGGTAGGGCTTGTTTCTGAAATGCTTTTAGTCTTTTCTGTACTAACAAAATGTACTGAGTATCATAGAAAATATACGTTTTTAAGAATATAATTCATATGTTCGTTTGGACAAAATATTGTGAGGTAACAAGTTACCTCTTTCCATAGTTAATAAATGGGAAATGTTAGTTGAACAAAGGAAGGACACCTTAACCAATACACTAATTAAAATAGGTAAATGCTTTTTGAAGGTCAATGATTAAAATATAATTTAAATTTCCTATATATTTACATAGTTCAAGAATTTCTACATTTCAATAATGATAAAGATTCTAAAAAATCCGAAACAGAATTGAAGTTTATATTAAGTATTTTATCACATTTAGCCAATATATATAATTTATAGTCTAGCATTAAATGGAATCTGTAAATCTAAAGCTATTTCTTTTAAGAAACGGAGGTAATGTTAAAAACATAATTTTGAGAAAAAGATAATGTTCTATAGAACACAAAATTCAATGATAATCAGAATTTATAAATATAATAAATAAATTTGTATTTAAAGCAAATAATCTAAAACTGCGGTATGACAATGAAATTTCTTTTCATGTAATGTCAAGTCCGCACACAAAATCATCTTCGTCTTAATTGCATGTCACAAGAGATGCAAATTGCAAATATGATATTTCTATGAACAATAAGGAGGTAGATTAACCCTATAATGCGTAAGTGCAATAAACATATTCAAAAAATAGTTTTATTATTTTGATATTCCATTTTTTGAATTAAATATGTAAATATTTCATTATATTACATTAGTTTTTCTGGTTTAGCCGCATATTTACGAATTGCCAATCTTTTATTTTTTGAAAATAAAATCTCTTAATAACTGCCAAAAATCACAAATTGTAGGTGTTTGGTATGCCATAGTGGTAAGTAAGGCATACAGTTTTTGCTCAAACTATATTCAATATTGAAATTACACGTGTATTTAATTGAAGTGGCAGATTTGCAACTACGCGATTAGAAAGTTAATGTAGATTCAAACTTAGAGTTTGTATATTCCTCAGCTACCATATCATGTACAGCCCTGGTTAACCCTTTAGGTCCTAATGGGACATATACGTCCCAAGACCATTTTCCAAATACTAAAATCAATTTTAAACGTTTATAATACTGTTGGGACATATTTGTCCCATGGTCGAAAAACACATGTACCTATTATAAAAATTTTCAATTTTGCTTATGGTAGTGAAGGACTGTCATAATAAGTGGGAGATATCGAAAAAATGATTGAAAGTTAATTGTGCAAAAGTCGGATCGAAAGGGTTAAGGAAATAGGTGAAAGACTAGAGCACTCTCAAATATGTAGTTTCAAAAACTTTTTTTTAAACTGAGTAGCTTGTACTTCTGAATTGGTAGATGCATTGCAGGATTTCTCATTTATATTTAGCAATAACTGCTTGATTAATATATCAAAGTAGCAAATTTTATAAATTCAGAACAGTTATTGTGTCTAAAATGTTAGGTAAATGTTGACTGATACAGTAGCTTCGGCCACAGGAAAATTTTTTAAACCGTGACAGTAAGCCACCCTCCCATGGTGGTTCCTGTGTAACGCCAGGTCTTAGAAGGGGCGTCACTGTACGGAGTACCATACCTACAGAGGATCTTAAGCAATAAGCTAAATGAAATTTTGGCATGCATACTTTGTGATTTGATATTACTACAAATTAGTCTGAATCACCCTGTATGCTCAAAACAGGGATCAGCTTAACCTAAATGACATTACTCAATGTGTGAAGAGCTTCAGAACTTTCCCCTGATGTTTTACTCAACAGCGTTCATATGCTTTTTTACCAGATTGTAATTTTGACTAGCCTTGTAGAAACCAGATGAATCGTGTTAATCCTTCAAAACATTGCCCAAGAAGAAACATTTCAACCGAATTTCTCTAACATATTCAATTACACAGCAGGGTCTCTACTGCCGACATTGCGTCATTTTCGCTCCATCTGAGTATTCCAGCAATCATAATCGAGAGAAAACTAAAGAATTTTTAAATCCCCTGGCGAACTATTTTTTTATTTTTTAATAGACTTTATTTAAACGGTATAACAAGTTATGATATAAATTGACAAATATGGATATCGTATTCAGTCTAGAAAAAATTCCAAACGATTTTGAAGATGTTTTCTTTCGATTTCAATTCAAGATTGCAATTGTATTTCTTTTGTAATCATGTGTGCTACAATACCTTCATTATTATAATAGTTTACTACAGTATAAGGATATTTTAAACCGCTCTGTAAAAATATTGGATGGTTGAGAGCTTGGGGCTCGGAAAAAATACCGGCGACACACCTAGTAAATACGGCATATTTATGTGCAGAACAAGTTATTTTGATAAATCATAATTGGTCGGTTCCAGGTCAAATTTAAACTACATGACAGGATTAAAAAGGAATAAACGTTTTGGTTCGTTTTCATTCATAAAACAATGCATTAAATTTTCTAAAACTTTAAAAAGTGTAGTCTAGCCAAAAAACAATGGAAATTTGTTTTAAAATCAGTAGCTGAGTCAGGATTATTTGGACGAGGGGACAAGTTACAATAAATTACTAATCATAGATTGCATCGTTTTAAAGTGAATTTTTTAATCTTAGAGACTCTCCCTCAGATCCGCCACTACACAAATCATATAAAAACCTGCATATAACTCCAGAGTGATAAACATATATGAAAATATTATACATGCAGATTCTGCATATTATTGCACATCATTATACAGAACTTTGGCATAACAAATTCAAATGCCTCAAATAGGAGGGGATCGAGTAGGTAAGTTACCTTCAAGTTTCTACAGCCAAATTGTTCACCATCGATGTCCCCTGGTTTCTTAATAATAGTCGTGGATTCGACATTTTCAACTAGATAGTCTTCGCGATTCTTTGTTTTACGCACTTCCCTAAAACAAAATAAAAAATTAATAACATCATGAACAAATTAACTCACCAACTGTACAGCTTTTTTTCTTCGGGTTCTGGCGTGTTTCGATTTTTTACAAACCATTTCAAGCAACACGAATATAACTGTCCCATGATTTTAAGACGTCATTTACACAACTAAAATAACATATAAATCAAACACATATAGCGATACGATATTCAAAGGAGAAAATTTATCGTTATTATCCACAAAATTATAAAAAATCAAACAAAGTGACAAGATAAAGGATGACAATCTATAGATCGCTTTTTAATTATGCAAAATTCAATAACATCAAAATGCATTGTGGACAGAAACATTTAAAAATCTATTTTATATTAAAAAAATGCAAGCCATTATGTACTAGAAGAGTAAAGTCTAAAAAGCCACAATTATTTATTAGATCAAAATGTAACGTTTGCGTAAAAATACGCAGCACTACCCAGCTCCTTCAAATTTGTATTTCATATTGTGGTTTTTTTGCTATGCTTAATAAAGTTGAACTTAATAATACCATAACAAAAAAATTGCAATGATATTAACAGCCAGTTTTGCAATCTCAACTCGATCAATTTTTAAGAACGAATTATTTTGTAAGCGTTATGCTTTGATCGTTCAATACGTAAGCATATAATTTTGTAGACATAATTGATGTCTAAATTTAAAAATTTAGTCAAAATAGCCCTAACTCAAAAAAAATATTCGTTCTTATAATTACATTTAATGTTTCAGCTATTCAAGTATTGAGCATGTTTGAACATAGAGTTCCTATTGAAATATTGAATTGAAAAAGGAAATTTCTATCGAAAAACAATTTCCTCGAGAACCGAGAATGAATATCTGCACTTGAGGCTAATAAGTGATCTAAACTTGAGCGATCAGAATTGTATCTAAATGAAAATGTTAATTCAGATAAGGCCAGAAATTGAAAACGAAAGTTTACAAACAAATCACTGACAACGCTTGAAAACACAAATTCCACAATGAATAAAACAATTGGGGAAATACACAAGTTATATTTTGAACAATGAATGTGCTTAGAAATAAATTGACACTTCATTTAGACATTCGAATTAATTGGATAGACATTTAAAATGGCATATTTAAAAAGAGAAATGTAATATACAATACAATATTGTTAGTAACAGCTTCACTGTTCACTTATTCAAAGTGTAGACTATTCTATTATAAAATATTTACTAATACTGATGCAATGATATTGCCTTAGTCTTGGCTCTATATCAACTATATGTAAGTGTAGCAGAAGTTATCAATCATCAAAGGCCAAAATGTATAATGAATTCATCATTTTTTATAAAGAAGAATTATCAATAAAATTTTAACAAGGTGCGCAACAAAGAAACTACATTATCTCAGATTTGGCCAACCATCAATATGCTTATGTCTGATGGTTCTTGGTGAAATCATCATACACAACATAATTGCAAAGCAACACATACAATTATTAATAAATTTTATTTAGGGTTAAATTGATATTTTACTAGAGTTTGTTAACTTGAAAAAGACTTTTTAGAAGTAAATTATGTTGACTTGATAGTTGTTACAGCAGAATTCACGGAAATATCAACAACTAGAGTATTTACTCAAAAAAGTTGAAAACGCATGAATATTTTTTGAAAACATACCTAAACTCTGCTTTCCCTACAAATTTTTACCATATGTACTTTCAATTGTTTAATATAAGTTCCAATTATCGCATATCCATGCAATTATCTATCAATACTGAGGTTCCACATCTCACAAAGCCAACGTAATCTCAATTTACAAATTCACAATATTCCAACATTATACAATGAAACTTGTATAAACTAGATTCAAAGGGCTTTAGTATAAATGTCTCAAATGTTCATCAAAGGCTTCNGCATGTTTGAACATAGAGTTCCTATTGAAATATTGAATTGAAAAAGGAAATTTCTATCGAAAAACAATTTCCTCGAGAACCGAGAATGAATATCTGCACTTGAGGCTAATAAGTGATCTAAACTTGAGCGATCAGAATTGTATCTAAATGAAAATGTTAATTCAGATAAGGCCAGAAATTGAAAACGAAAGTTTACAAACAAATCACTGACAACGCTTGAAAACACAAATTCCACAATGAATAAAACAATTGGGGAAATACACAAGTTATATTTTGAACAATGAATGTGCTTAGAAATAAATTGACACTTCATTTAGACATTCGAATTAATTGGATAGACATTTAAAATGGCATATTTAAAAAGAGAAATGTAATATACAATACAATATTGTTAGTAACAGCTTCACTGTTCACTTATTCAAAGTGTAGACTATTCTATTATAAAATATTTACTAATACTGATGCAATGATATTGCCTTAGTCTTGGCTCTATATCAACTATATGTAAGTGTAGCAGAAGTTATCAATCATCAAAGGCCAAAATGTATAATGAATTCATCATTTTTTATAAAGAAGAATTATCAATAAAATTTTAACAAGGTGCGCAACAAAGAAACTACATTATCTCAGATTTGGCCAACCATCAATATGCTTATGTCTGATGGTTCTTGGTGAAATCATCATACACAACATAATTGCAAAGCAACACATACAATTATTAATAAATTTTATTTAGGGTTAAATTGATATTTTACTAGAGTTTGTTAACTTGAAAAAGACTTTTTAGAAGTAAATTATGTTGACTTGATAGTTGTTACAGCAGAATTCACGGAAATATCAACAACTAGAGTATTTACTCAAAAAAGTTGAAAACGCATGAATATTTTTTGAAAACATACCTAAACTCTGCTTTCCCTACAAATTTTTACCATATGTACTTTCAATTGTTTAATATAAGTTCCAATTATCGCATATCCATGCAATTATCTATCAATACTGAGGTTCCACATCTCACAAAGCCAACGTAATCTCAATTTACAAATTCACAATATTCCAACATTATACAATGAAACTTGTATAAACTAGATTCAAAGGGCTTTAGTATAAATGTCTCAAATGTTCATCAAAGGCTTCCATAATAAAATACTTTTTGACTGGATTTGATTTAAAATCAAATTTCCAAGACGTCTATTAAAAGTGATTAATCCTTTCCTCTACTTCCATTCACACTTCTTCTAATGATGTTTTTCTTTGTGTTCATGTTCAGTTCTAACCATTCTATCAAGTAATTGACGTAGGTATCTTAGTACAATTTCCTAGCTCTTCCATTTTCCGTCCTTTTCTATAATTTCCGATTCAGGCAGTATGTATTCATGTTGCTCACTCGTTTCATTCTTATTGAAACATTATCATTCAGTCTAGTGTGTCAATTTTTCGAATAGTTTGCCTTTTTTAAATCCCTTCCCTCCATCTTTAAAACAAACAACAACAACAACAAAAATTCAAACAACAACAACAACATCAAGACTTAAATTACCGTTAAGAGGTGATAAAAAATTACACGGGGTTAGTCAATACAAATTAATAAAGTAGCCAAATCAAAAGAAAATTGAGCTAATACCCAGTAAAGACAACATCTATAAAAACTCTCCATTTTAGTATGATGGTGCTAGGAAACCATGTTTGACTAGCACAAAGTAAGATGGTCAAAACACATACTGTATTAGTCGACTCTTGACTGTTATGTTGGTTTGAAAAGGAACATTGTGCTTTATCATAAAGGAGTTTCTAGCCTTCTTCAGCTGCGATAGGCCATGGACATTCCAGCATAAATTAGAATCAACTATAACACCGAGATCTTTTACGTGTTGAACAGGACATATGGTTTCATTGCCAATAAGCAATTCAGAGCTGCGAAGAATAAAAAATGATTAGCTGAGTCTTTGAAATATTAATAGCCATGTCGTTTAATCTGCTCCAGATCAAGAAACGGTTGATATCCTCCATCAGAAGATCTTTGTCTTTAGGAAGAGCTTTACAGTGATCAGAATACAAAATACTGTCAGCGTTAATAAAATATCGGGCATATCATCAATAAAAATTAGGAAAAGCAAAGGTCCAAATATACTCCCTTGCGGGACGCCACTGTCCACAGATGCTTTGGGTGAGATATCTCCATCAATAACAACAGATTGGAAGCGTCTTCATTAAGGTCTAAGAAATTATATACTTTGTCAAGAAATAGTAGGAGCTGAGTCACGGCTGAACGACCCTTCAGGAAGCCATGCTGTTTAGGTGACAGTTTAGCAGCAATTTTGGGGTATAGAAAATTTAAAATTATTCTCTCAAATACCAAGGACGCGCGGGGCAGCACGATAATTCTTGAAAAGAGATTTGTCACCAGATTTGTAAATAGGCATAATATGAGCAATTTTCCATATTGCGGAAAAGATCGCTGTAAAGATAATGAGACCGAAGAGAATATAGAAATACGGGCCAAGAACGTTACTGAAAACATGCAGGACCTTGCCAGATAAGCCATCAGCAGTAATCAATTGCGAAGCAGGAGTAATACCAAGAATTCTAGAGATCTCATCAGGAGTGAACTGAACCTCGTCTAGGTGGATGTCAGGCTCGGGATAGGAAGTAGCTGGGACTTGAAATTAGAAGCGAAGAATTTGTTCAGACCTGTGCATTTCTCGTAATTACTAGAGAATTTTGATACCCCATCAGACATAACAACAGGAAACTTGAAGGGAATCTTCCCCAACACTTCCATCTCAGAGTTCGTTCGTTAACTTCGCACAGCTTCCGTGGATCCACTTCCGATAATTGTCGTATTGTATGCCAGAAACCTTCACCTCGCGATCGCACACTCCGCAGTCGTTCACGGAGGACGTTGAAGCCAGTGCTTTCCTTGTCTTGGCCATAATACCTCAAACTAAATCTAATTAAACTGTATAATAAACAGGCAAAAAAAACTTCAATGATAACTTAAAATTCTGACAGTTGCAAACTATTTCTCGAAATCGTATTTCCTCATTGAGCTTATTCAATAGAACTACTGAATATCACGTTTCCACAAAACATTATATTTCTTTGCGGATTCTATACCTCTATTTTGTATTCTCAAGTCAAACTTGGTATTTACATCTTATTCTTCATTTTGAATATTGAATTTTCCTTCTCTTAATTTTTGGTTTCCGTTTTTCAAAGATTTCCTTCCACCAAACTTGCATTGTATTATTATTCTAGTCTTCCTCAATCAATCCTTACATTTCTTCTCTATTTAAATTTTGTAAATGCAAATCCCTTCTTTTTTTCAATTGTTCCTTTCGCCACTACATTCCGAATCATGCCCATAATATTGCACATATATTTTTTCCATCTAATCACAAAATAATTCATTTATTATTATTTCAATGAGTATGCTGATATTTGAATACAAATATGAAATGTAGTCGACTTAGATTTGTCGGTCATACATAAAAATTACATCAATCAACTAAAGAACTGTTTTCTATTGAATGTAAATAGGCATTCTACCAAATACATCTTAGATATTTTTCTCAAGCCTTCAGCTCTCAAATCATACTGAAATTGTATTTATACTGATATATTTAATGTAAACTAACGTAGATCTTGCAATGTTTATAACGTAAATTCGTCGAACATAAAACCATTAACTTAATTAAATAAAACAGGAATTTAAAATATCTCTTCATTGTTTTAATCCGAACTTAATTATGCAATTAAGGTAAAGCGTAAATAACACCGTGAATAGTTAATCTTGATCACGATTTTTTATCAAACAAATAGCTTTTAACCCTTAACTTTGAATAGACTATGCTATTCTAGCCAAATTTACATTTCGATCAAAACCTTTTACTAATACTTATGTCACATACATTATTATATATCGAGTATATTATCTAATCTGCATTATCAGAAGTTTATTTCTTCTTTTAAGTAAGCGTAGATCCCTTTCTTTAGCCTTCATCTATTAAAAAATTTAGCAAAGTTGCATTTACTTACAATATTTAAACTAATATATGAAATATATTTTCTTCATAAATTAACGTACATTTTTCAATGTTTATTGCGTTAAATACTTCAAGCAATAATCCTTTAATTTTAAATTTAATTAATGAATTTATGTTATCTCTTGATTGTTATATTTCGAATTTACATAAAGTGTAATGCATTTCACAATGGCTTAGATAATAATGTTCACGTACTATTACAAAGGCATAATGAATATTAATCATAATCCTTTGCGGTTGGTACTTTTCATTCTTGAAAATCCCAAATCTTCCAAATTTCTCTCAAAATGGACACTTGTAGTAATTTTTATAACGAAAATGTGACAATTAAATAATACTCTTGGAAGGATTTGAGATACATTTGAAAAATTTGAGATTTTCAAGATTGACAAATAGTACCAAGCATCCTTTGCATATATATATATACAGTGAAGATAATATAGCCATGATAATAATAATATTGATTGAGTGTAGAATGTTCCATAACAGTTCCGTGATTATAAAATAAAAAATGATCACCTATAAAGCGGAACATCAGATTTTTCATTTACCACATAAGGGAATGCGATACTAATTCGCAAATTGTGTGTTACGTAACACTTTTGTTGACTGCATTATAGACATTGAAATTTTTACAAAACTTAGTTATCACGCAAGATTTTAGGAGATGCAATATGCTTACAAATTTTATAAAAAAGTTATATATATTCAAATGATAATTTACTGAGATTCATAGTTTAATTTATATAAGAACGTTTCGACTATATTATAGTCATCATCAGTTTACAATTGCGGTAAAATAAATACTAATTTAAAATATACTACACTGTTAATTATATTACATACACTAAAGGTTTTTATTTCATTTTTTCCCAAATTACATTGCTTATTTTAAATGTTTTCTTTATTATGTTGTTTTATAATTAATGTCTTACAGATCTTACTGTGGGTAGTTCTCATGGCTATTTCGAAATTTGTTTTCCTCAATTCATATTGGTGGTTGAATATTTCGGTTTCTAGGTGGCCATTTATTTATTTATTTAAAAATTGTAAATTAAATCTGGAATACAAAACGTACAGAAATACGTGAATAGAAGCACTATGTACAATTCAGGAGAAAATGCATCTGTTCAAAAAAAACAGATTTACGATATGAAGTTCGGATCTTGGTTAGGAAATAGTTCCGCGCATGGACTGTTCCGTTTCTGCATGGTGAACCATCCGTTTTTAACACGTTGGAGAAGATAGTGGAGTGGGTGCTGCTGGTTTGCTTGAATATCTGTAGACAGTTTATTATCTCGTCTGGTTATCAACTCATTAGTCTTGTAGAGTCGACTAGAGATGCCTGAGCCATAAGCACTTTTCAACAAGCGATCAATCTGTTTATTATACAGTTTAATTAGTCCATAGATGGTGGGAAATAAAAATCAACAATCAATGTCAATGATCCATGTGGTAAGTGCAAGAAAGTGGACGACGATGGTAGCAGCTGTATCGGTTGTGACAAGTGTAATTTATGGTTCCATGTTGCATGTGCCGAGATGCCAAGAGAAATGATTTTCAATCACATATTACAAACTAAAGTATGGCCTTATCAATGGAAGTGTGCTTTTATAACTCCAGTTCACAAAGATGGATCGTGTACTTTGATATCTAACTACCGTGGCATCAGTAATTTACCTCGAATTTCTCTTCTAAAAGATTTTATTCGTGTTTTTCTCTACTCAAAAATACGCTCCAAAATTTGTTCAAGTCAACATGGGTTTCGGAAAGGCCGTAGTACTGTTACACAATTATTGGAATACGTTGATATTCTTTATAAAGATTTGGACTTAAACATTGCAAGACACACAATTTACTTTGACCTACAAAAAGCGTTTGACAGTGTTAGACACGATCTACTCCTTAAAAAGCTCTCCATCCTAGAATTGGATTCAGATTTTCTCCAACTATTAGCCTCTTACCTCTCAAATCGATCGCAAAGAGTAAAAATCAACTTATCTTTGTCATCAACTGCCCCCGTTCCCAGTGGAGTACCACAGGGTAGTATTTTGGGCCCTCTCCTTTTCTTGATTTTTATAAATGACATCCCCGAAGCGGTTACTCATTCTCAATGCTTTTTATTTGCTGATGATTTAAAATTATCTTGTTCATCCGATTGGTCATATCTTCAACTTGACATTATACACGTACTCAATTGGGCTACGGAAAACGACCTTATTTTTAATTCCAAAAAAACCAAACATTTACCCTCCTCTAATTCTAGATCTGATCCTTCTCAAAGTTTTTATTTAGGTGATAAACACATTGAGACAGTGGATGAAATAAAAGATCTTGGTGTAATAGTATCACACAATCTGTCATGGTCTTCTCATATTCAAAAGAAGTTAGGCAAATGCAATAGAAGTTTTCATCATCTGAAAATAAATGTTCCTTTCACAGTTCCCTCAAGAGTTAAACATCTTCTTTTCAATGCTTGTGTAAAATCGGTGATTTTCTATTGTTCAACTGTTTGGTATCCCTCAGTTACTGATATGAAGAAACTTAGAGGTCTCCGATGGTCAATGGGTAATTGTGATTTCAAAACAGCTCTCATCTCCTCAAACAGTATGCCTTATTGTTATGAACTCATCTTATGTGACGTGATGTTGTTCTGCAAGTTGTTGCAAGGTGTCTACAATATCGATTTCGCTCAGTATGTTACAGTGAACCAAATCCCCAACTCACGATATAGTGCAATATCCTTCACTTACAATACAAATTTCAAAAAGTTTCAATGTGACCAAAACTTTTTCTCCAGAGCAACGGCATCAGTAAATTACTTACTAAATACTTCCAATTTCGATCCGTATGACAACATTCATTCCATTAAACGTTTTCTAAAAACTTATTTTGTTAACCTAACTGCAACTAAATTTAATCCAGACTATTCATGTAGTTTCTATATTAAGTGTACTTGTATATATTGCCGATCTTAATTTGTAAGTTGAAAATAACCTATCATCATGTTGTGACTGTAACTCCATAAAAGGTAATTAAAGTCTTTTAGTAGTAGTAGTAGTAGCAGTAGTAATCCTAGCGGATTCATTTTGATTAAGGTTGCCATACACTGAGGAACAGAATTGAATGCGGCTCATTACCCATGAGGTGAATAGGACCTTTCAACCTGCTCTATTGATACTGTAGCCTCTGAGCTGTCGTATAAGATACATTTTGTGGGCACATTCACTCAAAACCGACTTGACGTGAAGGTGTGGTTTCTGATTGTTACTGAAATGATAACCAAGAAGTCTAGCACTTTCGACCCATAATGGGGGTGCGGGCAACTGTGTTGACCGAACAGACAAGAAACAGGTGACCTCCTATGTTTTCGAAATGTTGAGATTCATATGGTTATCAGAACACCACTTCCACATGTGTTCAACTTCTTATCTACTTCTTCAAAATCTTGTTCCAGTAAATAAGAATCATGAGTTTACCATCGTCTGCATACTTTACCAGAGAATTATCTCTATTACTGGGTTGCAGATCATCGACACAAATGGCCAAAAGCAGAGGCCTGCAGACAGTGCCCTGGGGAATACTATGGTTGACATGAATATACATTCAGTAAGATCACTTTTGAAATAAACCCGCTGCTGCCTGGTTTTCAAGAATCCAACGAACCAATTGAATATAGAAGTGGGGAGATTAAGCCTCTTCAGCTTCTCGAGAAGCAGATTATGTTTGACAATGTCGAATGCCTTCGAGAAATTGACAAGAAAGGCCCGAACATACAGCGTCTATTGTCCAAATGGAATGTATTATGTTCAATTTTCAGAAGGGCAGTTTCACAGGAACTGTTTAGTCGATAAGAAAATCTGTCTGGAGCAATAAGTCGGTGACTAAACTTCTTAACAACTAATCTTTCAAAGATTCTGGCATCTACGAATGTGACAGAGATAATTCGATAGTCTCCCATGTTTTTAGGGTTTATTATCTTAGGACCTGAGTGATAGTGGCACATTTATGTAAACTGGGGATGTGGCCATTATTGATTGACTTGCTAAATAAGCCACACAGAATAACTACTGAGTTCGTTGGCGTATTCTTTTAATGTCCAGAAAGGAATACCATCCGGGCCGGGTGACGTTTTCTTCAGGGACTTTATGATGTCACTAACAGTAAAAAATTCGACTTCGCCGCGGTCTGCAGGAATCTTGCTGGGGGTACAATAATCATTGTCATAGCAAATATTAGCAAAATGGTGGTTTAAACTTCTAGCGGAAAAGTTATTGTCAGCAGGTTTAGACACATCAGTAGTTGTTCAACACGCCTCCATCACTTACCAGAAGCAATTTTGGCATTGTTAACATCGTTGATTTTATTTTTCACCAACAGATCATGAATGTGTATTGACAGGTGATCACAACTGTGGAGTTGTTTATTAGCAAGACATTTGCGACGTTTTCTGATCAAGTGCTTCACCAGCGGTGACATATAACTGGGATCACGATCCGACATTTTCACGGAAATCACCGGGACACTGTCCTTTACATGCCTCATGAGCGTCTCAGCAAATCCAGAATACCCGCTGTTGATGTCAGAGCCGATCACTGGGTTCCAGTCTGAGAATAGATTGCTGAATTTGTAATTTATTCTGGTGGAGGCGGTCGAGAAAAGACGTATGATAATGTATGGGGGTGGGGGTTGTAGAGAGCCTTAGCCTTCATTTAGATAGCTATATGGTCGATGGTGAGAACAGGTTGAAAAACCGTTGGCTGGAAGTAACGGGGAGTATTTGTGAGAAATATAGCCAATGTGTTCTCTCCTCTAGTAGACTCATGCACTAAATTGGTCATTTGGAAATCAGGCCTATTGGCGGCTCCTGTGAGAACAATGGTTTGCGGGTTACTAGCAGTATGATGTTGATTACGTTTAGTAATTTCATTGATGAGGTCTTCAGCATCATAAACGGGGTTGGGTGGATGATAGAGAGAAACGTGTATAATGCTGAATCGGCCAATCAAACATTTAAAAAGCTTATATTCAAACATAGTAGCAGAATCAGGCACTTCACTTGTTTCAACCACTTCGTTGTTCTCGATACAGAATGCCACCCCCTGTTTTGTGCGTTCTATCAAGGCGGTAACAGGTAAATCCGGGAATGTCAAAGAAACCCGACGTGTGACAACTTTTTTACCCAAGATTCAACAACAGTAATAATAGTGGGCATGGGGGGTTAGGCTTCTAAATAGACGCAATCAATATCGCCGAACTTGGCAATAGATCTAGCATTGATAGTGAGAAAAGAAGGACGGAAACGGTCTGTACTCTGATATAGTCATTAAACAGTGACGGCCACATTGTACAACACTAAGTTTTGAATCTTCAACTTTCATCGATCAACCTGATTAATGAGTTCATGGCACTTCTTCAATAGCTTTTGCTCTTCTTGTTGTTCAGCACGGGACAATGACCTGCTTATGAAAATATCAGAGTTTGTTTCGGAGCCGGTTAGCCTTACTAAGTATCTTGTGGATAGCGAATTCACTGTGGACTTTAACAAGGAGTGTTTTAGGGCGCTCCTTCCTGCAGTCAAACTTTCCCAAACGAGCAAGTTTATCTAGTCGCATTGGCTCATTCTCTTCACCTAGGTTACATAGTACAACCTTTATTTCACCAATATCATGATCCATTCTTTCCGCAGTGTCATAAGAATCGTGTTCAGGTATTCCATCTACTCGTATCTCATACTTATGCGTGTCTGTTGAAAAATTCATTGGTGGGAGTTGCTGCGTGTTGCTGCCGCCGTATACTTGTCTTGGTTTTTGACAACTGTAATGGTTACTGCCTTTGACACAGTTTTGGCCAAATCACTTTTGAAGCCTTCAATATCGTTTAAGAGTTTTTTCTTGGGCATTTTCAAACATGCATCACAAACATATAACAAATTTGGTGATTTGGTGTTTTAGAAAGGACAGAAAACACCTCAATTGGGATATTGAAGCAGCTCGAGTGTGTCCATAGCTTGCACCTTTCACAGCAGATCCAGTCTTCTCCAGTTGTCATTTGGCACGATGCACATGATGTTGTATCCACTGTTGAGCCAGTTCGGGTTCGACTTGTCATACCCCAATCTGGAATCTAATTTAACTGTATAATAATCTTTAATTCGAATGCCAAAATGTCGTTTAGTTTCACCAATGTCTTGGTTTGCTAAAGTTATCAAAAGTATATTTGTAGACGATGGATGAAACTAAGCATTCTGGGATTCGACTTTGTTATTAAATATATTATTAGTTTGTAAAGATGTAAAAACAGGTCTAATTTTTTATGATGTTAATCTTGCATTGATAATTTTGATCTGTTTCTTAATCACAAATTGTTTACTTTCAACGGATGTTAATTTCCAATATACAACATATAATTGTTTTAGTTTTTTATATCGATTTTTTAATTTGAATTTAAGCATTTTGATGTTATTTCTTTTATATTAGGATATCCATTTTCTCGGAATGTCGAAAATAACACATCCAGTCTCTTTGTTAGTAGTTCAAAATTCGATGAATAAATCACATAAGCACTTTATGGTATTGGTCTTAAACTTTAAAGGACAATAAGAAGCGAATGGTATGTAAAGGCCTGTATTTGTTGTCTTAATGTATAATTCAGAAGTAAAATCGCTATCGAAATTTTTGGTGACATCTAAAAAATTGATTGAATTTTCTTTTTCTTCCATTGTAAATGTGATATTTTCAATTTTATGATTAAGTTTGATTAAAAACAATGGGCTTCTTTATTATTAAAAATAGCGAATATGTCATCTACATAGCGTCTGTAAAACAAAATTTTCCATTATGAAAATTTGGTTCTATCATATCCATTGCAAAATTTGCCATTAATGGGCCTAATGGTGAGCCCATTGCCACGCCATCTATTTGTTGGTAAATTTCATTGGTAAGCATGAAGGCTGTATTCAAGCATGCCATCTCTAATAGTTTTTCTAGTTCATGTTTTGAAAGTGGCAATTCTGAATCATTTATTGTTTTAGGATATGTTTTATGGTAAGTTTTACTGGAATATTTGTAGAGACTTTTAACACCAAAATATTTATTTTTATCTCTTTATGATTCATACAAATTCTTCAATTCCGAAATAAAATGAAATGTATCTTGCAAATTGTATTGCTTTGGGGCGTGATCTTTTAAAATGTTATCTAACCATTTACTCAAATTGTTTGTCTGACTATTAATTGAAGACAGTATTGGTCTAAATGGTGGGTGTTTTTGATCTTTATGCACTTTGGGCAAACCATACAATCTAGGAGGAACTGCGTCAATGCTTCGAAACTGTTGATATTGTTCGTCAGAAATTTATTTCGAATTCTTCATATCTAATAACTGTCTATTAACTCTATTCTGAGAACAAAGAAAATTACTTAACTTGGTTTATTTGATAAATGTTTAAATGTGTTTTATCATTGACGATCTTGTTCAATATATTCCGATTTGTTCATTATTACAATATATATATATATATATATAT
>CABFPE010000063.1:1608614-1639703 GCA_900660155.1 Hofstenia miamia | reverse complement strand
TATATATATATATATATATATATATATTCCTGGTTGCACAGCTTGGCGGTGGAATTATGATTTTTGTAAAAGAGAACTACGGGACATCCTGGGAGAGACTTGAATACCTTACCTTAGATACTACCGAATGTATATGATTCGTTTACTGTCTAAACGTACGCCGCGTGGAACAAGTTTTAACTTGTCGGTTTAGCATTCGTTAGTAAATTTATTTGAGTTTTCAGTAGTAATTGCATATCGACAGGGCGTGGCGATTGCACCCAGGCGATACTGTACATCCGCACTATACAAAATATATTTATAACAGTATCAGCGGAATGTATGAAATGTATGCAACGTGGGCACGTTAGCCATAAATTCGGTTTTAATAATCGTTGAATAAAATGTAGAAATAAATACAATTCCGAAGAAAAATTCTTTGAAAATGCAAAATGGTTGCAAAGAATAAAGGTTTAAATTTATTTAAAACTCTCAAGTATAATGATTTGATTTCCACTAAAAATGGATATTTTTGCATGAATATACTTTTATATCTTGTAATTTTTTTAATAATAGATAATAATTTTTTATGAATTCCATGTCTTCTGTGCTATTGTACTTAAATATATACCGCGAGCTATGAATGTGGTTAATTATGCAAAGTTATCGATCTGTATATATTAATTTTTTACGAGTTAATGCATTTCTCATGGTTTTTTACCCTAAATTAGTGTTTTTTTTCTCCGCGTGTTTCGCGTGCACCCTATTCTATACCTTCGCCTAAAGGGGGGGGGAGGTAAAATTCTATGAGAAATACAATAAAATGCTTAAAATTTTTTAAAAAATATAGACCGATAGCTTAGCATAGTTAATAAAATTCGTAGCACGTGGTAACACGCGGTCAATATTTAAAAAAATAACGTATAAAAGTAATAGTTGATAAAAAATAAAGATATTTCAAAATATAAAAATATATTAACGAAAATCTGTAATTTACAACTCAAAAATAATGAAATATCTTTTTCTTAAACAACTTTAAAGAGGAATAAACAGTTTATTGCTTTAGGAATGTCACATTTTACAATGAAATCTTATTAAAATTTAATAAAAACATTACAAATTACCATAAAAATTCAAATTTCATTTTCATTTATCTATATGGAAAGTGATTTGAAGTTTCGTTCCAGCTCCAAATGTTTTTGCCAAAGACGCATTTAACACAAACGTTAATACTACTATTCATCGATGAGGTTTAAAATGGAAGAGCAAATAATCGTTTGAAATCACCTGATAATTTTCGTTTTGGTAGGCCTGTACATACCATTTGCAAGGAAACATCGTTAAAACGTGTATTGGTGACAGCGCAGGATATTTGGGTTTTGTTTATGCCATTAGTGAATAATTACAGTTAAATGGGGGAGTTAATATTGTAAACGCCAGGCATCACTTTTCGATTGCTACAACCGATGAATGGGAATATATTAATCTATCCTATACCTTTTGGACCACTGTCGTGACAGTTTGTTGAAACAATAGCCTCCCAAAATAATATTAAATAATCATGTGGAGGTCCACATTAAAGCTTTGTCCCACCTTCGCACAATCGCAGAAGATTCTGTTCGTGAGCAGATGGATAAATTTCCACGCATTTCCAATCATCAATTGTTTTTTATCTATATTTGTCTACTTTGAACATCATTTCCACCATTATATTAATATTGCTTTACTGTAGTTCTTTGCTAAATTGTATTTTTAATTCTAGAATTATGTTTGAAAATGGAGACGATGACTACTATGACCCTTATGCATTTCAATATGATACACCTTATGATCCTGATCGTCAACAATTTCTTCTTATCCCAGATCCAGTTAAAAACTTTTTGTTGTTTTTCCAGCAAGCTGTTAGTGAAGGAAACCTTTACAATATCCAAACAATTTATGAATCAGGTATATTTTAATTATAAATAGGATATTTTTTTTACTTGGATATTTAGGTTTTGATGATATGACTGATAAATGGTTTCGAAATCGATCTTGGCCGTCTTCTGACGATGTTAAAGATGTTGTAGGCAATGATCAGGTTGGTTTTTGGGCATTTTAATTACAATTTAATTTTTTTAGGTTTTAACGCTTAGTTTTAATAAGTTTACATTTAGATTTTCCTTACATTGTATAAAGAATTGTATTACCGTCATCTATATGCGTCTGTTACAGGTGGTCCCAATATCAAACAGCGCATCGATTCCTATTACAACTACACTGCTTTGTTTAATTATATTTTGACTCCTGAAGACGAACCAGTGATGTTAGAACTTCCAAATCTTTGGTTGTGGGATATCATTGATGAGTTCGTTTATCAATTCCAATCATTTGCAATTTATAGGTAAATAAAATGTGTTTATTTATAAAGGGTTGATAATTGTCCGCTTTTGACATTTACTTTATCTTTCTTTCAAACTAAATTGAAGTTTGCACTATAAGGCATAATTAAATGTATCATCCAATATTACAATATATTTATACGCGTTCGTGTATATCATCGTGCGTTTTAAGCATTTTGTACAATGAAGTGTTGAGATTCCGATGCAACTGTAATGCTCTGTAAAATTATTTCTATGAAAATAACTAGTTAAGTATTTAATATTAATATGATTTGTATGGCAGAGTTCTCAAATCGGGTCGGGTTTGAGTTTCTTTCTAATTCTCTATCTCACACCACAATTCTCAGACTTGACTCGATTTCAGGTTAGTGATCGAGACGTTTGTATGTTTTTTGTTCTGGTACGCTAGGATTATGGAAACTTTGTGTCTGGTTTCCGGTCCAAAATTCAGACTCTATGAGAACTCTGTTCCTAGGTAATAATCGTGATTCGTTTAAGTTGAATTCTTTGTGTTCGTTGCGAAAAAGATGATTTTTCTAATGTTTATTTTTTCTGTGGAGCAAGAACACCTTTTTTATTCTTTTAGAAATATTGAAATATGTTTTAACATGAGCATAAATAATTGTTTTTTAGATCTAGAAGAAGTACAAAAACTGAAGAAGAACTTAAGACCCTCGACGGTTCTACTTGTTGGTACATTCAAAGCGTTCTCAATGTCCTGTATGCTCTTGTGGAGAAGAGTAGGATTAATCAGCAGTTGGCAGCATATAATAACCTTAAAGACGGGGACGAAGTTTACGAAATCGCGGGTATTACATATTTTGTTTTTAAAAAAAAGAAGTGTGTAATAAAAATACCCAAGTCGTCTGTATCTGCATAGCATTTTCAGTCAATTTTCAATTTTAGGGAGATTTGGCAATCAACCTTTGTACAAATTCTTAGGATTTTTCGCTCTCGTTGGACTTTGCAGAGTCTCATGTCTCATTGGCGACTACAGAACCACGATATCCGTCATAGAAAATATTGAATTAAATAAGAAAGGTACATTATTAGTTTTCCATTATGTGAGTGTTATTCATTTAGAAGATTCCAAAAACGTTCTAATAAAAATCACATTATAAAAATCTACGCAACTCTGTGTTACCAATTTTTAGCAGCTATCTATGCTTCTCTTTTACATTATCCTTATTTTGTATGTAACACAGAGTTTGTAATTACATTGGGTAGTTCTCTTTATCAGGAAAATACTGTATAATAGTATTCACATTAACTGAACTTTATTTCACAACATTGATTTTAATTAGTGCTTTTTCTTTAGAAAACAATTTGTAGTATTCAATTTAAAACTATTTTCTTAAGTAAATTTTTATTTAAAGCTAATGCACACAAAACACATCCTGTCCAATTTGATCGATTGCAAAATCTTGACTTCGCAGCATTTGCAGGAATCCAGTGTCTATTCCTCGAATTGTGTTCATTCCAAGTATGAGTATTGGACGTCCATCTAATTTTACTATGTTGTCAAATATTTGTTTAAGGGTGTCTGCCAGTGTTATCCAATAGAGTGAGTTTTTCGTGACATCATTTGCGAGTATGACGTAGGGATCTGGTTTGAATTTGGCATATGGAGAATATTCATCAGCCGGCTTCCTTTCTTTTTCACGTAGACTTCTAAATAATGGATTTGAGTAATTTCAATATTAGAAAAGTCTAAATGCCTAAATCCCCCATTTTTTAAGGATATGCAACATTTTAAAGATATAAAATGTAGTCAATATATAATATATATTCGCTCTTTACACACTTGTATTTCATTACACACAATTTTTCTAACAAAAATATTTATGTGAATATTTTTAAGATTAATAGCCAAAATACAAAATAAGAATGTTAATACAGTATATTCATGAAAAATTTGACATACTTCAGGGATTGAGACCAGATACTTTGCCCTTGCATATATATATATATATAGTAACGATCGCAGTATTGAATCCAGATTGCGTGGAAACTTTACGAATGATATTCCAAAATATATTCCTACCTGGATTTCCACATATCAAGCAATAAATGTATAGGAAATTTTTGTCCCCAGTTAAACGGAATGTGGTCCGAATACAATCCGTTAATCTGACAATTGAATTTTGTGATGTAGTTCAGATCTTTTTGATCACAGTCAGTGGTTATTACTGCTTTGAAGCCTTGTCTTTTTAGAAACATTGACACCAAGCCGTCGCCAATACCCAGTTCGAGTACAGGCACATCTCTAAATACTAAAGTATAAATATAAACCCATTTTTTATGAATTTAGCAATTAGCATTGAAATTTTAACAACTGATAATCGTATAAAAAATTACCTGAAATTCTTCAAAGCACTCATAAAATCTAAGACTCCTCTGAGATATGCTTTATTACTTGGGAAAATATGATTGTAATATTCCTCCTTCGTGTTCCATGGAAGGGGTTGTATGATGAAAGTTTCACTTAGAATTTTAACTTGTAGTGTCCTTTTACGTCTATATTAAACATTATAAGTATAAAACTTCGTTTAAAAATATATTTACTCGTTTTTGTGAGGCTTTTTTCTTTGTGTGTTTGGGTTATCTTCTAGTGAATCACCGAAGTAAAGACTTAAATGTATTGGTAGCATCTCTTCTTGGCACTCATTGGCATTGAGTTGATGTAAGAGCTTGCGTCTAACGCAAAATGTGTTATGTATTATATTGTTTACTTTTGAACTCTTAATTGTAGTTTAAGTGTGTATGTACTTGTATATAATTGGGAATAATCATCCACAGGTTTTTAGAACATAAGGTCACTACTTAAATGGAATACTTTACAAGAGTACAACAATCTCCTGATTCATGCTCTGCATATAGTTATAAAATTGTTAATATTATAATAGAATGTATCTCCACCAAAGTGAGTATATTTAATTCTATTCTTAGATAAGAAACCTATGTGTCATCTCATTTAGGTATGTCGTGGTCGCCTGACGTTCCCAGCTGTCAGATTACTATGTATTACTATGTTGGGTTCGCTTACATGATGATGCGTCGTTACCAGGATGCAACTCGGTGTTTTGTTAATATTCTTTTGTACATTCAACGAACAAAAAACATTTTCCACGTCAGGTAGATTTTTTTTAATTTATATTTTGCGAGTCATCAAATCCGTATGGCAATTTTTGTTGACTTAGTGTTGTTATGAAGATAATTCGTTTTTAAATAATTATGATATAAACCAGGGAAGCCAGGGAAGTGAATTTATTTATTAAATCCAGTTACAGTTCTATTAAGCAATTAATTTCAGTTGACCAATCAAAATCGTTTCACTTAGATTTAAGTTTTTAACAGTCGGTGTATGAATAAAAAATTTGAAGTTTAACATAACACGTGTAATAAATACATCACACAAAGTGCTTATTCAAAATAGCTCTCTTAAGTTTCAAAATGGAATTCCAATAAAGACATTTACACAGAACTATGGTTGAGATGCGTATTTTTATAAAAAGACTTGCTAACAATCCTGTACATAGCATCTGCTCATTCAAATGTGATAATTAATATCTTGAATGATAATAGCTTCCCACTTCGTGGTTGTGAATTATATGCTACTGACTTACCAGTTTCTACCTATTAAGAGTTTTTTGGAGTTTTGAGTTAATTTCTAAAAATGTCAATATTTTTCGAATGACAAATATTTATCCCTAAAAACAGAAAAATAGAAACGAATCAGGAACTTTTTTGTTTCAACTAAAATTATATTTTGTAATCATTGAAATATCCTTGAAAATATTTTAATAATTTAATGTTTTTATTACTGCATTTCTTTTTTTCTAACAAGAAAATGAAATTTTGACTTTTCGTATAATTTTTCATAATATTTTAAATTTCGTATTGTGATTCGTATTTTTATTTTAGATCGTATCAAAACGACATGATTTCCAAACAAACCGAACAGATGTATCATCTTTTGACAATCTGTTTGTGTATGTATCCTTCAAATATAGATGAGGCTATTTTTACGCAACTCAACGAGAAAGTTGGTGATAAACTAACCAAAATTCAACGAGGTATTTTATAGTTATTTCATTACACTACAGTTATTTCCTGTCTACATGTACTAGAAATAAAGCTCATTGATTTTATCTATAAATTGTATTTTTTGTTTAATTTTCCTCGGAAGTTCAATGTGTTTGCTTTAATATACATGACGTTGTTGTCACACCAACTTCTGCCATTTGTTATATTACTACAGTGATACGTATATCATTTTCCGTGTAATGCCGTGATAAACAGACATCAGTAAGTAAAACTAATTTCCTGCACACTATGTTTCATTAAGATCTCCAATTTCTTTATTCATTCCTTCTGGTGAATGTCGGTTTCTGTGCTTAGGCATTGACTGCTCCGATATACGACATTTTCTAAAATAGTAAATTTGATTACTTACCAAGATCATCCACTGTAAAGTTTCAGCAGATCTACTTTCGAAACAATTTTCCGGAGCATTTTAAAATTATTAGTTTGTGAGTGAACGAACATCTTGCTGTAGTTCACATTGAAGCTGTGAATAATGCTGTATCCAGTGGTTCTTGCGTTCTCGAGATTGTATTTTTGGAAGAGATGCCAGTGGTAATTTGTTCAGCGATGCGTCCAGTTCTTCTGGATTATAATTGACATTATTTAAGAGTTGCAATGCTTTTCAGAATGAGTCTATTCTGTTATTGAGGATTTTCAAAGCTGGGTTTATGAGACTAGTAATGCGTCTCATGCAGACGAAGTTTTTCGCGGAAATATTTTCAAAATCGTGGATTTTTTTGATCGTTCCAATTACGACTGGAGGTTATTTCTTGCCAATGACAATCGTAATCCTCTTTCTGGAAAATTGCCTTTCCTTCTGGGGAATTTTCTGCCCACAGTGACTTTTATCTGGTAATGCTCGATAACAAATTTCATCAAATTGTTTATATCGCCCCGTCTCCCTTTCCCTGAGACTGTGTTGAGAAGAACGTTTTATTTTCACGCAACTGCTGCACAACAATCCGATGCCGAAAATGCTGAAGATCTTCTTTCATTAACAAAGACGAATTCAAAAGAATATTGTGTTGGTGAGCTATGTGTACAACATCTCAATCGAAGCTTTGTACTTTCCATCTTTGTTTCCCAATGTGACGCGAGGTTTGCTCCTTCATAATCTTTAAAATCGTTAAAGAATGTTCAGGAATATTTCCAATTTGCGTCTTGCCAACCTTGATGTTGTGAGTCTTTTAAAATGGTAATCATATACACCTAAGATACATGAAACTGCAATGAGGAAAGTGTCAATCGAGTTAAATTAGGCCCTGGCTGCCAGTTGCATACGTATTCTTGACACTGTTAAATTATTTCATGTCCAATCGCCGCGAAGAAGAATTAATTGTTTTTGTTTGTACAAATTTCTCTGCTTTTTACAGTGCTATTTCCCCAAAATTGTATCCGCTGTCTGTCTTAGACAGGTTTCCGCTTTTTAGAGGCAATTTTGACAGAAAAATGATGTCGCTTTATCAAAGTGCGCGCTAAAACAGGTTTTACTGTATACAATTTCTTTAATTTAACTAAATTCAATTCATTTTTCGCAATTGTTGGGAATTGATTAATCTAGGAAAAGTTATTTTTCCTATTGTTCTTTATAGACTAGCTTTGATTATCTAAATTGAAGTTACTACCAGTATACTAAATGTTTCAAGTTTATGGATACCCCTATTTGCTTTTTTAACCAGATAATCAATGTAACTTATTTTTCCTAGGAGACAATCCCGAAGAGGAATTAGAGACTCTATTCTCATATGGATGTCCAAAGTTTCTCTCCCCTAGCGTATCGACAATCGAAGAGCGCATGGACAATCATCGCGACATGTATCAGCTGCAACTAAAAGTGCGTTTTTGCGTCATTAACTAAATTTTAATATTCTCTATTAATGGTTGTAAGTGGTACAATTTGAGGTCCAACAAAACTTAACAACTGATGTTCACTTTTGTCAGAGGCGTAATCAATTTTTAACAATAACTGACTTAACCATTTCTAGTCGAAGCAAAATATAAACTTCCAAAATGCACCTTTGCCTACATAACATATACTAGGAATAAATCAAAATTTTCAAACTAAGAATTAATTTTTGCCGTTTAGAATCATTTGAATTTGCAGTTAATTATTTACTTTATTATAAAAAATCACTTAGCTCCTTCAAATGGTGCAATGAAACTCTAAATTTGACTAAATTGGAAAATTTCAAATTTAATTCATGAGAAGGAAGCTGAATGCACAGCATTATGAGAAAAAGATCAGCAATAGGAAGTTACTGCATAAAACCGTTTTGTGTTTTATAAAACAACCTCTTAGCCATTACCAACGTCTATAATAAAACAGTTTATAAGGTTTTATAAGAGGCATTTAAATTTGTCTAATTTTTTCGAAAATGGAACACCGTTTGATAAATTTAATATAATTTGTTTTTTGGCAGTTTTGCTTGGATTTAAGTTAATAAATTATATATAATTCAAAATTCAGATCCATACGTCCTAATGCGGAAACGTTTAAGGTATTCCTCGATGAGGTACGTCAGCAGAATACAATTGGAATCATCCGCAGTTACCTGAAACTTTACAGTTCACTCCCCGTCAGCAAACTTGCAAAATTTTTGGCAGTAACCGAAGATGAACTTCAATTACATTTGATGGCTTTCAAGCATAAGATGTCTAGTTTAGTCTGGTGTGGCCAGAGTAGTTCATTAGGTATATCATTTTTATTTTTGCCGCTTATTCTTTTATTTTAATATTTATAAATTTAAATTCAAAGCATTTATTATTTTGGCCAAGTTTTATTTACAAGACAACAATGATATGCTGTTGTTTTATAATAAATATGAGACTAACAATACTTTATATCTTTGTATATATCAAGTATATATATATATATATATTTCCCGCTTTTTGCTATGGAAAATGCAAAAACCTTACATTTGGCGGGAAACGTTCCGAAATTTCTAAGGAATTTGGCAGGAATCGCACTTTTTCCCCAATAAAACGGATTTTTGGTTATTGCTCGTGCAGTATTCACTCGAACTTAAATATACTTACCATGGGGGTGGGTAAATTAAAGAGACACTACCGTGCATATATATATATATATATATAAACATTATCCATGTTAATATTTCTTAGGATTTTTGTGCATTTATGAACTTTGCATTAACGAAACACCATCATTCCAAATATGATCTTTATTTAATGTTCGACAATTAACTTTATATTTTTAGTAATTTTGAATTTTTAGGAGGTCAATTCAAATGTGAATCTGAAATCGATTTTTACATTGATGATGATATGATTCATATTGCAGATACAAAAGTAGCAGCTAAATACGGCGACTATTTCATTCTTCAAATTCAAAAGTGTGACGAAATATTTAAAAAATTGAAGGCTATTCAATGATGTTTTAAATACAGGATTCTTGTATTTCGTGATATTAATTGCCATACGTGTCAAATGATTTAAATCAATTCATATATACTTACATTTGTTGAGCAGTTTTTTTATTTTTGTGAAGGGTTATATTTAACGATATAACAAAATCTAATTTAATTTTTAGAATCTATTGTTGGAAATTAACGTGGTTTAGTTACAGTTTATACACATTTGTCTCATATATTCTTTGTAAATTTGAGAAGTATTCTTTTTGGGCAATGATATGAAAGTATAAATAAATATAAATTTCGTAAATACTGCAAATTCTTAAAATATTTAAATATCTATTATAATATTAAGAACAACGTATCCCGAACTTTTCTTAAAATTCTGTTAAAACGAAGTATCTCGAAATACATTGTTTTGGCTGCCCATTACTTGAACACGATGCATAGACTTTTGATTGTTTGATTCGCTTGGACATTTATTTTCGGCAATTTATCGGGTGGCATGACGATTACGTTATCCTAGGTTCACAATTCTTTATAATTTTTTGCCGATTACCAGTATCAAAGAAATTGAACCCAAGGTGCATGGCATCCAGAATTTTTATTTACAAGTGTGAATTTTGCTTCCATCAGTCCTTATTGATGTCATACACATGTTATTGATGACATACATATTTTGCATTTTATATATAATAGTATTGCTGTAAGGCTGTTATAGTTTAGACATTGATTTGTGATAATATAAAAGCAAAATGGAGCAAAAATCTCTCCTAAATTACATGCTTCTCCTCCAAACGGTTCTAAAGATTAACAATGTTCTTTTAAACTACAAAATGCACTGATTCATATAAACGATAGGTTATTGAAATCGGTGCGGTTGTTCAAACGTTATTAAGAATTCAATTTTCGAAACTTTGAAGTCGTTTTTCTCAAAGCTATGCTTTTTCAAGATTCGTTGTTTTGCCTGCCGAAGGTGGCGATCAGAGGCAAATACAAGAATGTTGATAAACCGGTGAAAACTTTAAAGGCTGCACCTCGCGCAGACATTTGTTTCATGGAATTGGTAGGGCACTTACTCCAATGATTACAAGATAGGGTCGATTACTGAGAGTTGTCATTGGAAAATATGCCCACTACTTAACGGAAATCCTACGTATAGTGCTATCGTTGTTAGATGATGGGGAATTGACAGAAATTATCTGGTTTTGATAGTGTTTTTTTAGAACTATTTCACAAAGTAGAATCTCGCAAATAGTCCATGATCCAAGCATAAAATTATATACAGTGTTTTGACTTCATAAAATGATATGCAGTGATTTGCACTTAGGAATTAGGTGTAATCAAAAATTTTGCAAATGATTTTCTGAATATAGTCAATTATACTATGCCAGATATCTCTTCAGCCATATTTGCAAAATTACAATCTTGTATTGCTACATGTTCAGTTGAAAGTAGCGTCTCTCTTCTGAAGAAAATGTTGTACCAAAGATCGCAAATTTCTGTGTGAAAACTTGAGGAAATACTTTATTTCTATTTTAGCCACTGTGCTGATAGTGATAAATATACAAATTATTCATCAAATCACATATTTTTATATATTTTTTTACAATACCTTAGGTAAATTTAGTTTGTATTTATATTCATCTTTTTTGTTTAAGCTTGGTTCCTTTAATTCTATATAAATTGATTCAATGATGCTTAGTTGAAAATTATCAATTGCCTTGGATAAAATTTTATATGTAAATTTCATATTACAGTTCTTTAAATGATCAGAGATGGTCGAATGAATTTTGTGTTCTTTAATTCTTAATTGTAAATTCCTTGACGTTTTTCCAATGTATTGTGCACCACAGTTGCAAGTTATTTCATATATTACTTTGGAAATGTTTTCGATCTTGGTTTCTGTTTTTAGTCCTATTATATGTCTTAGTTTATTGGTCTTTAGTATAAAGCCTATCTTTAAAAATGATGGAGTGATTCTTTTCAGATATTTCTGTAATTTAATTGATTGTATGCCTCGATATTCAATATTAAAGATGTAATTGTATAAATAATCACTTTGTTTGTTTTTAGTTTCTTGACAGTTGTAGTAAGTCTTCTAGTTTTTTTTTATAATTTTATCGGCTATATATGCTGGATATTCATTACGCTTTAATATATCTTTGATCTTAATGATTGATTTATGAATTTCTTCGTAATTGTGATCAATCATGAAATGTCGATGTATCAGACCTTTGATCATGGATTTTTTGTATGCAAAGGGTACGTTTGAATTGTAGTTGATTACTAAATTTGTATCAGTTGGTTTACTGTAGTATGATGACGTAAATTTGTTCTTTATTCTTTCAATGTTAATATTGAGAAATGGTAGTCTTTTGTTGTTTTCTTCTTCGATGGTAAATTGAATTGCAGAATCTAAAGAATTCAAGGAAGGAAGTAAGTCTTTAACATTATATTCTGATATAACTAATATATCATCAACATATCGAGCATAGTAATGAAATTTATTCATTATTTTGGCAACATTCATTTTTTGTTCAAATTTTGACATTAAGATCAAAGATATATTAAAGCGTAATGAATATCCAGCATATATAGTCGATAAAATTATAAAAGAAAAACTAGAAGACTTACTACAATGTCAAGAAACTAAAAACAAACAAAGTGATTATTTATACAATTACATCTTTAATATTGAATATCGAGGCATACAATCAATTAAATTACAGAAATATCTGAAAAGAATCACTCCATCATTTTTAAAGATAGGCTTTATACTAAAGACCAATAAACTAAGACATATAATAGGACTAAAAACAGAAACCAAGATCGAAAACATTTCCAAAGTAATATATGAAATAACTTGCAACTGTGGTGCACAATACATTGGAAAAACGTCAAGGAATTTACAATTAAGAATTAAAGAACACAAAATTCATTCGACCATCTGATCATTTAAAGAACTGTAATATGAAATTTACATATAAAATTTTATCCAAGGCAATTGATAATTTTCAAAAAATATATAAAAATATGTGATTTGATGAATAATTTGTAAATTTTATAGTGGGAAACTTTTTGAAAGTGATAAATATAATTGAGTTTTCTCCGTTTCTACCTTAGTCAAAATTGAAAAATTGTTAGTTGAAAAATCGTAAATTTTGGGTCAAAATTGGGTCGCCTTATTGATAAATTTTTGCTCAACTTATGGAAATAGAGATTTAAAATTAAAATCTAAATTTGATGAAGTCTTAGCATTACATAAATAGGATTCGACTCTCTTTAAAGTAGATTCAGCTTGATTTATATGCAAAATCTATATTTGTCATTATTGTAGCATATCTTTGCTGTTTTATCTGCCGATATTAATCATGACACATTTTGTAGATGATATTTAGCAAATCCTTTCTTCGTGATGTCTAATTATAAAGATTTTACTCTGTATTTATACAGCTACTAATTTAAGACTTAAGTCTTTGGTATGGATTCCTTTATAATTTCTTTGAACTTATGTATAAAGTGAGCATTCGTCTTTTTCAAATTCTGAATTTGTTAGAATATTATTCAATAGATTATTTGAACTTATGATTTTAAAATTATTTGGAGTTTGCTTCTTTCTTAGTTTTTTTTCAATGATGTAATTTCTTTATATATCTTCATAGCTTGTGCAAATATAAACAATTCTATGAATGAAAGAGCTTCGTAATTTATTAGAATTATTAATTTATTGATTTCTAAAAGACGTTTGTGATAAAATTTCAATTCGTAACATTTTGATATTTAAAAATGCACAGTTGTGTTATTTTTCGTCCATTGTGAATTGAGTGTTACGATATAAATATATATAAATTCTTTAATTCAAAAAATGGGTGGTACCATCAAGTTAATATTTCATTGGAAATAAACGACCACAAAAGTCAAGCGTGATCTGTCTGCCCTGGATTTGGAAAAAGCATTACTATATTTTTGGCGGTGACTTTAATTATCTCAATGTTGATTAGTTGATTAGTTATTCTATATGCATGACAGAACTCAGTCATAAAAATGCAAGAAAATTATGAAACCTAGATAATGTAATAACCTCTCATCAAAATTTATATAAAATTGTTATATATTTCAAGCTGAGGTTTCTACTGATCATCTTGGATTCATAGCAGAACATTCTCTTATAACAGTTATAGAAAAAGTGTCAATTCCATTTTAAAATATTAATGGAAAAACATTGAAAAATCAAACTGCTTAATCAATAATATAAACTTTAAAACCTTTGAAGAAATCATATGGTACGATATTGATGAAGGGACTGCATTATTTCGTCAGACAATGAAGAATTGCATTGACAGTGTTTGTCCAACCGATAATGTTAAAATGATAAATAAGGATTCAATTTTCATGACTCCTCAAATTTAATATTTATTGAGAAAAAATCAATACGTAAAAAACACTTTGGTAGGGCTAATGAAGTGTTTTAAAGAATTTGATAAAGGGATTAAAAAGCGTTTCAAGGAAAAATCCAAAAGAATAGTGGGCTTCCATAAATCCACTTATGGGCCGCAATACACTATCAAAGATGAATATAGAATTTGATGCAAATGAAATCAACAAAATAATTACTAAAAGTATAGATACTGAAGAAGTCCCATCCCTAACAGTGCATCAAGTATATCATGCATTGAAAAACGTAAAAAATCATGAATAGGATACAATGGAATCCCATATTGGTTTATTAAAAAATTTTCGTATATAATTACACCAATAATTCATTATGTATTTGAGGAATCGCTAAGAACTAATAAATTCCGGAAAATTTGGATAACTGTTATAATAACACCAATTCCAAAATCGCAACCGCCTAAACTGCATAATTCAGTACCAATTAGTATCAATTCAATATTTTCAAGAACTTCTGAAAAACTTGTACTTAATATTCACATCAAAAATATCTACAATAGTAATAGTAGACATAGTAGTAGTAGACAAAGAGAAAAGATTGGAAATAGTGATAGACATAACAGTACCAAAGGACAGGAATATAGAAAGCAAGGAGAAAGAGAAGATAGACAAGTACAGGGAGTTGGCAGAGGAAATAGAAAGGCTGTGGAAATTGAAGGTTAAAGTAGTCCCGGTAGTAGTAAGGGCACTAGGAGCCGTAAGTAAGAAGCATAAGAGATATTTGGAGGAGTTGGGAGCACAGAAGGCAGCACTGTTAGGAACAGCTAGAGTCCTGAGGAAAGCTCTCAGACTCCCTGGGAACTGGTGAGTTCCCTGAGCTGAGAGAGATACCAGCATGAAGCTGTGAGAAGAAATAATAATAATAATAATAATAATGATGATTATATTACAATATATAAGAAAGGTGACAACCGAAACGAAAAAAATTATAGACCCATTTGCATTACACATCCTTTTAGCAAACTTTTTGAAAAACTTGTATATTCAAATAAACGCATTCCTAAAATATGAAAATATTCTATCGAATAAGCAATTTGGTTTTCGTGCTGGGCATAGCACCCAGGACGCAATTTTATCGATCACGCAACAAATTAAGTCTAATATTTGCAGTTGTGTAGCATTACTAGATTTAAGTAAGGCATTCAATTCAATGAATTTCGATATACAAGTTGATAATGAATTCAATTCTTCCATGGTATTATTATGATTTACCTAATTTCACAAACACTATATTTACTGACTTAAGCGATGTGCTTTATGAAAAATTTTGATATTCAATTAAAACATGCAATAAAGAGGGCAACCAAAAAGTCATAAAGTCATATACGATCACATAAAAGTAATATTTTTTCAATTTTCAAGTCATTTGTCATATTTTTGCTAATAAGGTCATACTAGCTCAATTTCTGCTAAACCTCTTCCGTCAAGGATTGATGTTTCTTTAGATGAGCCAGGCCAATATTTTATTTAGTCATGTTTACACGTTGTGGTGTTTTCAATGTCTACTTCATCATGCCAAAATTTCCTAAATACATTTCAATTAAAATGAAAGATATGTCCAAAAATCCTTTTGTTCTTGATAAACTAGAAAGTGCATCATTGAAATTGTCGGATTTTTGGAAAATTGCGAAACAACTTCCTATTTTCTTTGGCGACGACCCATGTCATATATCAACTTATTTTCAAAAACGTGTTAATAAAAATGAATTAAAGACATTAGGAATTATTCGAGAAATGAAGTACCGCCGGCTATTTATGCTGTTCTCCAGAACTGCTGTCCCATATCTGTTTCAGCAGAAATAAGCTTCAGCATGTTAATAAAGTTACTTGCTAAAAACCGAAACTTCAAAACTGAAAACATTGAGGGGTACATGATGTTGTACTAAAATAGAATATAAGATCTACATCAATAAATCTTTGATACCTTGATATACAATTTTTTGAATAAATCATTAGGTCTTGAAAAGGTCATAAATTGGTATCGTAAGGTCATATTTTTTATGTTTTTAGGTCATATTTTGGTTGCCCTAGCATTAAATATCTCAGGAAAAAACTCATCGAAACCTATATGCATTACATTTTGAGGTCAATTCTTTTTCCAAAACTACTCGTCATATTAAATACCTTGCTGACATTCTTCAAGCTAATTCAAAAACAGCATTGCTATAATATGATTTAATGCTGGTATTTACTCATAAACAAACTTCGAAATCAAAATTTTAACATGTGTTAAGTATAATACAAAAGTTTTAAAGAAATTCGTCATTATTGTCGCAATTCAAATTTGGAATTAGTTACCCGAAGGAAATTAATAACACTGAGAAAGCATCTAAAAATCTTCCTTAAGCAGCATGGAGTCCGTATTAAAGGACAAACAGTTTTTCCAATATTTATATAGTTTTAATAGTTATTGACCTATAAGCGTTTAAAAAAATTGTTTATAAGATCATGAAATTTTTCAAAAATCCCCGGCTGTTTAAGGTTAAGCAAAATATATTTCGTTTTAAATAAAGGCTAGAATACAAATTTTTTGACAATGTCTATACGATAACTCGTTATTAAAATAGTAATAGAGTAATTTATCCATAGCATGGAAGATTTGCTATTTAGTAATTTGTGATTTCTATATATATAAGCATAAGAATAAGAATAAGAAAGTCTTTATTTAATGAGTGTTTGACAATTACAAAACTGATGACTTATTAAATAGCCTCATAGAAAATACAAAATGATATTTACATTAAATAATATATGTGTTGTGAGAATTTATTGACATTATTCAGAAAAAATTATCAGTTATATAATTGTAAACATTTATCTGAATAATAGATCACTTATTTTATCTTGTTCTATAGTTAGTCAGATAATTGATGTTGTTCTCTACATGAATGTTTTCAAATTTTTCTTAAATAATATATATTTTTTTAAATTGCTTTTCCAATTTTATCTATTCCGATATTGAATAATATAAATTTTTTATTATACTTAGCTTTACCAAATTTAATTGTTTTTAGATTTAAATGATCAGAAGTATATTACGAAGAAATGCTGAAGAATACAGTCGTGAAAAAGCTATAGCACTGAACTCATAGCTCACGGTATGCTTTGTCCAGCCGTAAAACTTAATATGTTACTCATTTTTGGTTGACAATCTTATACACTTATAATGATATGAAAAATTAGTTGCATTCTCGATTTTTTCAAAAATTCCGCAATTTAAAAACTTTATTGACTCTCAATATGGTAAAATAAAGCATGTACACAGTAAAGAAGTTTCTACGTCATTTAAATAAAGCGCCAATCACAATAGTTATCAGTATACAATAAATAACATCGACAGAAGCAATTTTCAAATTAGAAAGGTGATTTGTCGGAAATTGCATATAATGCATATACTAAGGTAGTGATAGAATACTTACATTGTAACAAAGAAAATTTATAATATAAATTTCCGCTTAACTACATTATAAGGACTGTTTGAAAATACTATGTGCATTGTATTTAACACCTATTTCAGCATTTTGATAAGTAACTTTTTAGCCTATATAGATTTGGAAGAAGATATTGTATTTGTTTGTGAATAAAAATAATATTAAACTGAATTTACAAATATGACGAAGTTGCTAAGCAAAGCAAATAATTTTTCGATACTGTTTCTTCAATAGGGACCAAGACATCATGAATAAATACGAGTTGAAAGAATGCGATGTAAGTAGAAATGGGACATTAGCTGCTAAATATAACGACGTCGGAATCTTTAGTATATTATGTCTCACTAGAAGCGATATAAAGGATCTTGGTGTTGGACAAACAATTTGGAGAAAACAGGAAATAACCAGTGCTTTCACAATACTACTAAATATATGAAAATATTAGTATTTACTTATGTTTCCTACGGTTATTAAATAGCTAATCATAAAATAACAATAAAGTTTCAGAAATTATATGGATAATTGGTTTTTAAAAATGTTTTCCTTGACGAAGAAGTTTTTTCTGTAGTTTTTTTAATGTTAAAGGATTTAACATAAAATAAGAAATGTTGATAAACTGTGATAATATGTGGAGCTTAGCTTTTATTTAAATTAATACAATATCCTGAAAAAGGATTTGCATGATTTGCAGCATTTACAGTGCACATTGCAGTGTCTATGAAATTCCTCTGCAATATAATGACACCAAAACAATTTATTTAACACTGCAACATTTTTTAAAATAAAACATGCAATTCAAATTCATAACACTTTTCAAACCATTATATTTAAAAATGAAAACTCGAAGTTGTTTCGTACTGCGACCGATTTAAGTTCCAACAGGCTTTTCTTAAATGAATGTACATAAGGCACGTTATCTTTTCTTAGGTATGCTGTACATAAAAAACAATATATGTAATACCTACAAGGCCAAGAATCACCAACATAAATTATTACAAAATAAAAAAGTAACAGTAAGATTATCACAAGGAAAACTTTCAAGGTTAAGATACGGATATACTATATGATTGTAGCTTAGACATCGTAAATATATCTGTGAATACAGGTCAGGTGCATAACATGTCTAATAAACCTTTCTCAGGATTTTATAAAAAGGTAAAAAATGTTCAAAGTAAAATCTAATAACTTTATTGTAATTTCGGAACAAATTTTAAAAGATTACAAAATAAGTAGTTCATTCTGACCATCAAAATTAGAGATTAATTCTGACCTGGCCTGATTTAAGCCCGCTTAATCCTGATGTCCATAGAGGAAGAGATATCATAAAATTACATCCTCATTTTTCTTTGATACTGTCCCGAATGCAAGCATCGGCTTATTCTACAACAGAAAATTAATTATATTTTTCTGAATTAAACCAATCGCGCAACATAGTAACACATCGGTATTATTTGAGGTGTCATTGATATAGACCAACAATAATAATAGTGCAGTTAAGAGGAAAGTGGACATAAGCTTGTGAGAACACGTTGACCCTATAATTAGCTGAAAACCAATCATGAATCAGCATGAAAACTTTGTTTTATTGAATAAGGATTACGAAAAATACTTCCTTGGAGGCATCTTGTAGTGGTGGTGCAAGAAATAATGAAAAGTGAACAGAAATGTAGGTACATAAAGCGTCATGGCAGCAAAATATGAATGTCAAAATATTTTCTAAAAAGTTGGGCGTAACTCCGAGTTTTCATTAAATAGCCATGGGCTTTTTGGGCTCCTTGGGTCTGGGGAGAGAGGAATTCCTCCCATCCTCCTCTCTAACTCGGAATTTAATAATGATATTAAAGGAAAACTTTGCACAAATATTTTTCCTATTAATTGAAATAATAATGCATTAATAATAATAATAATAATAATATGTAAAGGAATATGTAGAAGAACAACCTAAGAGGTCCCTACTGGAGGTCAATAATGAGTTAAGGAAGATAAGAATTGAGAGTGAAGGAAAGAATGTATACCAGAGTAGGATAAAATCAGAGAGACAAACAGGGTATAGGCAGAAGGCAATGCAGGGAGAATACTGGTGGAACAAAGAAATGTGTTACAGAGAAGAGAGCAACAAGTGGTTAAAGAAGGCAGGACTAAAAAGAGAAAGAGAAGCACTGATAATGACAGCACAGGAGCAAGCAATAAGAACAAACTGGGTGAAGAAGCATATAGACAGAAGAATGGAAGGAAGTGATAAGTGTAGGCTATGTAAGAGGGGGGTGAAACAGTAGATCATCTGATAGCAGGGTGTGAGAAATTGGCACGGAATGAGTATAAGTTCAGGCACAACAAGGTGGGACAAATGTTACACTGGAGTTTGAGCAGGGAGCATGGGTTAGAAGCAGGAGACAAGTGGTATGAGCACAAGCTGCAGGGGTCATAGAGAATGAGGAGATTAAGGTACTGTGGGACTTCAACGTACAGATCAGCCAGGTGATAGAAGCACAGAGGCCAGGCATAGTAGTGGTAGACAAAGAGGAAAGATTGGGAATAGTGATAGACATAGCAATAACAAAGTACAGGAATGTAGAAAGCAAGGAGAAAGAGAAGATAGACTTGGAAGAGGATACAGAGAGACTGTGGAAGTTAAAGAAGGTCGAAGTAGTCCCAGTAGTCGTAGAAGCAGTGAGTAAGAAACATAAAAGATACTTGAAAGAATTGAGATTAACAGTGGGAAGGGTTAGTAGTACAGACGGCAGCATTGTTAGAAACAGCTAGAGTCCTGAGAAAATCTCTCAGAATTCCTGGAAACTGGTGAGTTTCCTCAGCTGAGAGGAATACCAGCATGAAGCTGTGAGAAATTAATGAGATAATAATAATAACAATAGTATATTTAACATTTGTCTTGCGCATTTTTACAAAGTGTATTCAAATGCACATTTAATATACATTTGAATTTCTCAGAAAATTGAACAGGAACAATCATTTTGGACTTACTGAAGACTTTGCATTTGATTATCAGGTAGGCCATAAAAATGCTGTCGCTAAAATCTAACCTGAAAGAAATCATAGGTTGAACGATTATATTAATATTTTCTAATGAAAGATATCTCGCATTACGCAGGTAATATCTACAACATTTGTTGTAGACTTAATGTGAGCTTCAATTTTAAGGGATTAGTCCAATAGACATTCAAGATTTTTAATGACTGGACTGTGTGCTTTCTGAATGCTTGGATTAAGATGTACATCAATAAGACTTCGAACTGCACATTTGCCATTATCAAGGGCAAGAAGAATATCATCAAATACATTGATTAATGCAGTTTGAACTGAGAATCGTCTTCTATATGCAGATTGAAATTCTTGTAGTAAATTATTTTGGTTGATATATGAATTAATCTGGTTTGCAACATCTGCTTCCATAAAATTGATAACGTAACATAAATTTGATACTGGTCTGTAGTTTGATAAAAGATTCTAATCCAAACATTGTTTCTTTAAAAGAGGTTTTATCAAAGATAGTTTTGCTGTATTAGGATATACTCCACTAATAGGGGATAAATATACAATGTCTAAAAATGGTTCTTGAATATATTAAGAATATTAAGCATTATTGTTGGTATTGACCCAAATCACAAGTTGCATTTTTTGAATACGAAACAAGTTTTCGAAATTCATGAATTGTTATAGACGTAAATTTTAAAAATCAATGACTACTTTGTATGAAAAGTTTTGATATTTCATTATCAAAATTAGAATGAATAGATTAAATATTATGATGGATCTGCTGTATTTTATAACTAAAAATTTGAGAAAAAGGAAATGCTAATTCAGATAAATTTGAAATATCAGGGTAGCGTTGAGGACCATGAGAAGAACAAATTTCTTTAATAGTAGGGAATAATTTTTTCATATCATGACCAGAATTTATTCTTTTTTCATTGTAATAAATGCGCTACTTATCTTCACTTTTTCAAGTGATTAGATATTACGAATTGAGCTATAATTATTTTTATCTCGGTCATTTTGCAATTTTTCTATATATTCTTTCCAGTGTTCGTCTTCAAGTTTTCAAAACTTTTAGGTCACTATTATACCAAAGACTTCTAGATATTCAAATTTTCTTCTCAATTATGGAGCATATCATCTGAAAAATATTGCTGTATGATATATTGTATAAATCATGCAGTGCGCTACTGTAACAATGTGATCATTGATCATTCATCTGTGATGAGTTAAAATTTTCTCAATTTGACGCAATCTGATCTGCATTATTTTCACATTTCTTCCGAAATGAAATGGTAGATGGATGTTGCTATTCATTATTTAGTTTGAGATTTATTGATACAAGAATATGATCATGAAATTCAGCAATATTTTTAAAGACTTGAATATTTTTTATCAATTCCATTTCTGAGCTTGTAGCAATTGCTAGATTCAGCATGTGTTCAAATTTATGTGTAGATTCCGATACAAGCTGAGCTGAGATAGATCAAGGTAATCAATTAACTCAATGAATATATTAGCATTATCATTAGCATCAATATGACAATTAAAATCCCCCATAATGACAATAGTCTCTTGATAAAAATAAATTTCTCGTAAATATTCTTCAAATTCATTAAAGAAACTGTCTAGGTGAGTTTTAGATTCTTTGTGATTTCTATAAACAATGCTTAGAAATAACGGCTTCAAAGTCTTTCAGAGATGAATTTTTTATTAGAAAAGCATTTCATCTATAATATTTTAACGGAAAGCAACTTGCTAATAAGCATCTACCATTCCATTCAGAACCAACATCAATAAGAATTGAGCGGATTTTGTTCGGATTATATTTTCCCAGTTTATTAAGACTGCAGATATTTTTAAGATCATGGCATGAATACAGTAAGGGATCTGTAATTTCTTTTTTTTATCATTTTTCTCTTGATCCAAATAATTTCCCAAAACTTCAGGTATGCCAATGACTTTAATTCGAGATTTAAAAACATTTCCATTAATGACAGATGATGTTTTTTTCATTGTTTCTTTAAGGATGTTATCATAAATCTTAACCAAATTTTGAACATCATTGAGAATTATTTGATTTGCGGCAGTTAAAGATTTGATGGAACTATCTATACTATTAAATTTAGTATAATATCAATTAGAAGAAAAATTCTTAATAAAATCATCAAATTTTATTTTGCTCTTTCCATTTTGCAGAAATCTCAGTACGACTAAGAGAAAATTATTCCAAAGTCGATTTGAGATCTTATCTTTGCCTTGTGGCATGTAGAACAAACTGGTTATTCATTATCCTTTATAGCGTTGTTTGACATTTAGAGTTATAGCTTAGGCTTCAAGTATATGAGCGGTTAACTCAAATATAGATTAAGTAGTTAATTTTTATAAACCTGTAAATGACGTTCCCACCAATTTAAATATTTAGAAATTTGAAGATACTACGTATGGCATCAAATACAATATTCTGTAGAACAAAGAAAATGAGTGATTCTTTTGTAGCTGTAGTTAGAAAATTCATCACTTAGAATACCTTGCCTAATCCATTGTTGTAATTTCTTATTTTTTTATATTTTGAACTTATTCCCTTTTATCATGCATTTGATACAGGAATTAAAGCCATTATTATTATTATTAAAATTATTATTTTTATTTTTGATGACGTCAACAAGTTGAAAAATTTGCAGAATTTTTTGAAATATATTAAATGTTGGTTCTAGCAGTTGGACATTTTCGAATTCATTAGAATTCATTATTAACTTATCAACTTTAATTGTCTTGCTCATTTCATATATTTGTTTCATACTAGCAATAATAATAAGGTTTTGCAAAAATTGGAAGACTTTATCGCCAGTTGAAAACAATACCATATAAACTAAGCAGATGCTTAGAAAATAGGTATAGGGGTCTATGATTCCAATAAAAGGTAGGAAAACTAATCAAGTCTCACTAAATCGAAAGCTCCACTAGTTCTTGTGTAGTAATCAAAAGAATAGTGTTACATTAAAACAGTCTTTAAGTTTCAAACGTAAGTGTAAAAACTATGTCAAATGGAAAAACTCTAACATTTGGATGAATAGCATATACATGTACATGTGAAGCAAATTTGAATAATTATGTCAATTAATATGTTTTAGTTTTTAGTTTCTTCTAATACAATAATCCCCAGACTTGATAAAAAATCACAAAAATAAAGCCTAAAAATTTTCTAATTTTAAGTCAATTGTGCTAAGCAATCCAGCCACAAGGAAACTACATTTATTGCATAAACTACTATACCTTTCATTGGAATTCTGTGATTTCGCTGTTGCATGTCGTCGAAACATAGCAAGAAGAATTCCTCCATTAAGAATGAATAAAATTGTTGCAGGTGCGGCCCACTCCCACACAATTTCTATTAAGGATATAATTATGGCTAAGCTACCATCTAGTGGGAAAAGCCTGCATTGAGTTTCTCCATCAATATATATTTCTTCATATTTCTAAAAATATATTCATATATATATATATATATATTTATTTATTTATTTATTTATTATATATATATTTATTTATTTATTTATATATATATATATATATATATACAAAATTACATTTTCATGTAAAATATAATAGAAGCCTTTGGGAGTGTATTTACAATGAAAATATTACTTACTAACAAAAAGATAAATATTCACAAATAACTTGTGAATATAATTGAATAAAATGAACTAATAATAGAAATTAAACTTTTATGAAAATTATATTTTGTAGAGCTAGACGTTTGATTATTATGCTATGAAGCATTGTTGAACAGCTTTAAAAAATTATCATAGCATTTATTAATAAATAAAACTCCAAATTACCAAAAATTATTGTTTTACAGAGGTTGAAATAAGAAATGTTCGCTTGGATTTGAAATCTTAAGGAATGTACTTTACGTTTATGTCAAAAGAATTGACTTTCCGAAAACATTATATCATTTGAATTTTGCAATGTTAACTTCTTCTGAAAATATGTCCACATGTAAAACAGGATGCAGAAAACGAGTGCATGAAATTAGCTATTAGTAGCGTTGAGTACTCAGAGGAAAGAACGATTGGAATATTCGGACCTAACTAGTAGCGAACATTTGAATAATATATATGTTCTAGCGTAACTAGTAATAATGTACCTCATATGCTACATACATTTAGATTATCGGGTTATATCTCTCTAATATATGGTTTTTAAAGAAGATATTATTCTACTGCCCCATTGTCATATTTACACACACGTTTACAAAGATATGATGCTTTATTTTTTCTTTAAGAGTGTTGAACAAAGACATAGTCACAAAAATTTGTCTAAAATATTTGTGCATATCTATTTCTTCTTCTATGATAAATAGTGTACAACATTATATGCACTTCTAATGCTCATGTTTTACCATGATTCGTACTAAATCTGTCAAAATAAGCTCTAACAATGATATTCTTGATAGTTGCAGTGCTTTTTGGGAGTCTACCAACAGTTCTATTTATTTTACCTAAAATGTACTTAGTGGATTGTGAAAAATGTCAATAACTATTTCGAATTAAACTTAACCAATTATTCGAAGATTCGAGCTTGCTATTCGAATGTATATTCTATTTGAATATATTGGAATATCAAATATTCGAAACCAACACTAGTTAATAGCATCGAGCAGTTTCAATACTATTGTGCTTAAAAATAAATATAGCTTTTCCTGCCAACCCAATTTGGTAACAAGGAGTCTATATTAAAGGTGAGTGGCCTTCAAAATTGATTTAAGCTAAAATAATTGACCTATGCTAATATTACTCAATAAATATACTCACATGTTCACATAGAACTTTCAAAGACAACATGTTAGTGTGGAGTACAAAAGAAAAGATATTCTAAAACTTACGTAGAATTCTGGAATAGTGACGATGAAGCTAATAACCCAAGCCACTATCATAAGCAATGTAACAGTTTTCCTTGAAAAGGCCTTGAATTTGAAGGGGAAATTAAGAAGGAAAAATCTTTCTGTTGCGAAGAATATTAATGACAGATTGCTAATACTAAATATGAAACATGGCCAATACCAGCAATTAAGAAAAAACTGTAACTTATGTTCATTTTACATAGGAACCAAATTTAATCTTAATTGTGACGAATTTCATCTCTAATGCTAGCACACAGTATACTAAAATTTGATTTGGTAACATATTACAATGTTTTGAATTGCCGTAAGATCTACAATTGTTCTGATAATATATTCTTAACCAAACAATGATTTCAATGTATTTTTACCAGCAAAATTTTCTTCGCATAAATTCGTGATGGTGTAACTATAATTGGGGTAACTATCAAATTTAGTTAAATTCTTCAAAAGATTATGAACTACGTGTTTACTTGGTTAATAATTGTTGTTTTTATATGTTTTTAAGCTGCAGTAGTAGTCAGACATTTGAACCACTCGTTTCTTAAGGCTGTACTAATGGCTCTAAATTAGGTTATCTAAAAATCATATTAATGTATCTCTCAAATTAAACAAGCATTCTTCAGATATTTAAGAAATCCTTAGTTTAGAAGAAAACATGATTTCAGTTTCAGATTAAGCATTCACGCAAAATAGTTATAGTTAAACGCCTAATGTAATTCTTTCAAACACCAATGTTTATTAAACTCTTACTAACCTGTACGTAAGATGTCCGAGAAAACAAAATAACTGACAATATTCCAGTCTCCCTTCGGTCATTAAGAAAAGATAATTCCAGTAAATTGCGATACAGATTCCAGAGCCTATGTCCGCTAGTAAGATATTAATGATATAAATGACAAATGCAAATACTAAAAATTTAGTGTTAAGTAAAACTATAACTGCGAAAATATTGCTGAGAATGCCGAATAAACCATAAAAGAGGTTAGCATAGGCTATAACAGTTGTAAACATATACCACCTATCATCTTCTGTGGAATTTGTCATTTTGATTACTTGTTTTTATGAAACAAAAATTTATTTAGCAATTATCCAATAAGAAATGAACAAATGTCATTGGTTGAGCAGGGAAGTTTGAATTTGAATTATTTAGCCAGACTTGTCCATGGGACATATTTTTCTGTCCCATCTCATCCCATCCCATGGAATTCCCATTACAATATTAATATGGAATACAGTTTAAATAAAATTAATGGTGAGGGAGTAGTTCAGCAAATATATTTCTTTAAACCAACTCATTTTATTGGAAATGTTTACTTACTTCTGCGCACGTAGAACTTGCGAATTACAGCCCAAATTCTCTAAAAATCTCTCTCCATCGGCTAAGTATAGTTTTGGCCTCATTAAAATTATATCTAAAATCAGTAAAAACAACCTCTCTAAAGTTAACATTCTCATAGTAAATTTCATTTCATAGTTAAGTTAATTTATTACTCCCTTAACACAATTTACCTCTCTAAAGTAAACTTTTTATAAGATTTTTCCAGGTCTGTGTTAATAAGACCCATTTTCCAGCATTGTACTTTGAAAAATTATCTATGACTTCATCAAAGTCAGTCGCCAGTAGTGATAAATCTCAAAATTTACCTATACTAGTGGGAGACACTAAATATTGTTTTTACTCTTTCTTAAATGGAAAAAACCATCTCTTTCATATTAGCAACAGTTAGCGGTAAATATGTTTGTCAATAATGATTTATCGACCATAAAAGACGTAAAAGGTACAATAAAGTCGGGAGAACCTAATTAATCAAAATTAGATAAATAATTTGAAAACTAAATTGATTCAGTGGTAAAGTTATCCCCATGATACCCTGTTTACACGTGACATAAGACAGATCTGTCTCCAATTATCTCAAGACATATGTAGCGTATAAACACCCAAAACATAAGACATACGAACTCTCAAGTAGGGTAATTATAAAACAGATGTAGATCAAATAATTTTGATGTTATTGTATGTCTTCTGTCACGCTGTCACCGTGTAAACACTAAATCATAAGACATATATGTTTTTGACTGCTGTTATTTAATTATCATGGAAGCAAAATAGCAGTAATTTCGCCGTATTAAATTAATAAAAAATTATTAATCATATATTTTTTAGAATTTTATCCGATTTTCGCAATTGAAAATAATATTTTTTCAATTATACACATGCATATTCAAACATTACTTTTAGATAAATTTCTTAACAGGCATATAAATATTTTAAATTAATTTGAAATTAGCAGAAACATTTGGATGCATGCAACAATGACAAATTAACCGCAATTACGAAAATACCACTGTATAGTGTCATCATCTACAACTGGAGAGAGTAAATTTCTTTGTTATTGAAGTTGTTTAAATAATGTTTACTTAATAACATTAATAGTAACGACAATGTACTTAATTTGGTTTTTGAAGTAAACATACATTGATAGACTGTTAAGCTATTTTAGTAAAGAAACATTTAGCTAAGGATATAACGGGCTTAGGATACTGGCACAGACAAACCGACGGGCCTAATTTTATTTATGCAGTCCATAACAAATACACCCGTGAGGGAACGCAAAGTATGGACAAAATCGTGGATAAAAAGGAGACCACGAAGAGGCATTGAGGCTTTGATGGATAATGAATTTCGATTGGAGTATGCCCATTCCTAATTTCAAATTAATTTAAAATATTTATGGGTCCGATTTATCTGTTAGCAAATTTATCTAAAATGCACAAGTAATGTCTAAATATGCATATGTAATTGAAAAAATATTATTTTCAATTATGAAAATTGGATAAAATATTAAAAAATATATGATTAATAATTTTTTATTAATTTAATACGGCGAAGTTATTGCTATTTTGCTTCCATAATAATTAAATAACTGCAGTCAAAAACATGTATGTCTTATGATTTAGTGTTTACACGATGACAGCGTGACAGAAGACATACAATAAAATCAAAATTATTTGATCTACATCTGTTTTATAATTATCCTACTTGAGAGTTCGTATGTCTTATGTTTTGGGTGTTTACACGCTACATATGTCTTGAGATAATTGGAGACAGATCTGTCTTATGTCACGTGTAAACAGGGTATGAGCGAGATCTGAGGATTGATTTTCTGATCAACATTTGCGTTCTTCTGCAATTTGAACGTCTGTTAGTAATGCCATTTTTGTAAAAAATTCTAAATTTGGTATTTAGATTATAGCTTTTTCGCGTCTTACTAATTTAGAACTTAAAGAATACAAAAATACCAAAAATATTTCGAAATCTAGATTGTTCTTTTTCTGAAAATACATGATCATTCTCTCATTTTTTATATCAGCATGTTTTTACGTTTGTTGTATTTTTAATCGAACGAATAGCTATAATCATTTATTAGTATCTTGGCTTCCTTCTCAAAATCGTCAAATTTTTCTCTTGTTGAATTAATCAAGAAGGTTAAGCTTTTGAAACAAAGAAACGCATGTTGTAAGATCAATATGTATTGATAGAAAAGATTTGCTTGTTGCAATAAATTGATTAACTATATAAATACATTGAAGATGATTCATTTTTTTACTTTTGTCTAATTTTCATTTTTGCCAAGATTGAACAAGTTTCTTGATGATTTCATATAATGTGCATTTTGCAAGACACCGAGCAGAACACCACATAAGTGATAATGGCTTTACAACAGATCTTTTAATTGTTGTTAGTACCAGTATCTCCCATCATGTATAGATGATGAAAAAAAAGTTGTAGAATTTCTGATTAAATGAAAACAATGAAACAGCACCTAAGCAGCATCTACACAAAATGAACCCACTACATTTAAAAATGTTTGGAACAGCGAACAAATTTGCAGAGCACAATTCTATTTTTTATTGAGGCTTGAACACCATAGTACTTTCCTGATATATTACTGGTATTTTTTATAGTCTTGATCTCGCAATTAGCAATTGCAATCATGTTTGAATTTAAAGTTTTTAACATCTGTTTGTGTTGCTCTATTATGACAAAAAATTTTAAGAAGCTTCAAAAAATTTTAAACTGTCTCACGAGTTGTGTTTTAGATAGTGCAAAATAAAGTGACATTTATCACAATGAGAGACATCTTTGCTTTGAATCTGCTCGAATACTATAGTATTTTACTGTTCGCACTTCTAATACTGTGCAATTGAATAAATGAATACATTAATTTTCATTTTAATTTGTGCTTATTATTAGTAATGTATGTATGGGGTTTTCAGAACCCATAGCATTTCTCAATAGAAAGGTGATTATGATTAACAATAGAATTGCGGACATGGGCAATTTCCTCCTTAAACAAAAGTTTTTCCTTAGATACTTCTTCATTTACCAAAAGCCAAGTCTTTGCACATTTTGATAATCTAAATGAATTTAAATTTGCATATTTTAGAATAAAGCTTTAAAATGAACATTGGATTTTCAAATAATTCAATGAATAATTATAGTGGTAATTTTATTATAAAATTGCTATATATAAATTCTAACATTTGAAAAAAATGTTTGTAAACTGTTTACAGTAAACATATTTTTCACTAACGCTCGCCCCCTCCGTCCAAAACGCGGGGTCCTGACCCATAGCCCAATTGGCCCATGCGTTAATACGGCACTGACTGAAAACCCAATCCGCTATTATAAAGGTGTTTTTAAAGCCTTCCAAAATTAAAGAAAATAACGTATTTATGCAATAATTGTGAGCATGACAAAAACCTTTCGTGAAATCCCTAAAAATCAGTGAATTTGAGAAATTGGTATTTCATTTGCTTAACTTCATAACAAGATTAAAATTCCTAGATACTAGATGTATTCAATGTATAAATACTAAGCCTAACCCTAACCCCAACCCCAATTCTTCAAACTTAGTTGCTTTATGAAGTTTTTAAGTGAAATAGCAATTTCACAAATTGCCTGAAATTTAAGGGATTTCACGAAATTCCTAATTACACAATCTTACTTTAACATATATATATATATATATATATATATATATATATATATATGGTTTTGCAATCACTAGAAATTGTGACAATGGTGCAAAGATTACTATTACCGAAAGGGCTATGCCTGAATCGTCCTAGAGAGTAACCTCCTCGTGGTGGTTCCTGGAGAAGCGGAGACGCTGAGCCAATACTTGATGAGCGCGTCGCTTTGCGGAGTCCCGAACCTAGAGTGGACGTTAAACAATAGGGTATAAGAAGGTGCAACCATGTGTGCTTTGCACATATGGGGGCGGTGGTGATGATGTGAGACTGTCTGTTCTGTGGAGCAGACGGCGACGTCTATGCCCAGAGCCGTAGAGTGCGTCTACGAGGGCAGTTATACAGAGGATTTTCCTCTGTCTCTGGCCTCTAGATAGGCCTAGGCCAGCATTTGCTGAGCCTTACCTATGAGGGAGCTTTGCTTCGTCATGGGTTTTGTTATGATCCGACATCTT
>CABFPE010000063.1:1588011-1608426 GCA_900660155.1 Hofstenia miamia | reverse complement strand
GTCATGGGTTTTGTTATGATCCGACATCTTTAATTTAACTGGAGAACGAGTCACTTGGTGCTTTGCACTTCAAGTGTTTATATATCTCCAAATATAATCAGGATCTCCATAACAGGCAGACGGCAGGTGCTCACGAGTTACCTCAGTTAGTAGCCTTGGTTGGCGAAAGCTGTAGAGAGGCGCAACCCTCTCATGAAGCTCGGCCTTCGGCTTCACTCTCTGCTGATCAGACTCAACACAGATCAGCACTCTGCGTGCCAGGGGTCGCCAGAGGACAAGCATGATTAAGCCGGCAGCACACTTCTAGGGGAAGTGCCAGAGCTGATCTGTTGCCACCCACTCTTCAGTCCGTTGACTGGTAGAGTAACCCCCAGTGGCGAAGCGTGGGCCACTTTGACTAGTGTGCGGTCAGGGGCGTACACAAGATTTTCTGACGGGGGGACATCATCAAAAATGCATTTCACGATCCTTGATTTTAAATTTTTCAATTTTTTACGAAAAATGTTTTGATTTATCCAGTCAAAATCAAATTTGGAAACCTGACGGAGGGGGCATTCCACAATGCCCCTCCCCTGCGTACGCCACTGAATGTATGTACATGTAGAACTTGAAAACGTTTCTCTACTCTGATTGATGTTTGCTTGGCGGGAATAAACTGGGAGTTGCGAGACGTTTGATTTCTCACTCGAGGTGCGGTGATCATTAGCGCACGCCTCGAAATGATCTATTTCCATTTCGTGAACCAATCAATAACGTTCGGAGACAAATGTAGGATGCAATTTCAACGATTACGCTTAATTTCGTAGTGTGCGTTAATATGAACGCACACCTTGCTCTTTTAAAACGTTAAACGCCATTGAAGTGTGGATGTCGCAATACCTAGCCTATTGCGACATTCACGATTGAAGTAACTAAAACATTTTAATTTATCAGTGATATGATTGCTAAACAAGATAATACATGTAAACTAGCAAATTAAACCAATTTATAGATTAATGGATCAAAACTTTTTACCAAAATTGTAATTTAGACACAGGTTTTATAAGAAAGTACTGAAAACAATTCGTTATTAAAATTTTAAATGGCAACTCAATTCGATTGAGTATTTATATTTAATCACAAATTACTATTTATAAAAATAGTGTAAAAATCAGTTTGACGCGGTATTAAATTTACTAAATTCCCAAATAAGCGATAGGAAAAAACGCTGTAAAATCATAAAAATGCTGGTTAGGTGTGCGGCGCACACCTCGCACATAAAGAGAAAACGCCTCTGGTACCCCCGACCACATTCTACTTCTAGTCCTAATCTGCATTTTTGCCTTTCAAATCATAGAATTGCAATAGTGGGCGCACTTTATTTAAAATATTAAATTTGTGGTAAAGGGATGCACCAATTCCAACAAGTTGAAAATAGGCTTGTTTTTACTATTTAGATCAGATTTCAATTATTCATAAAGTTCTACATTTCTTATTTTATCTTTTTTATCAACACCATTTTGAGTATAACCATATATCTTTTCTTCACTAAATTTTTTCAATAATACTTTGTATGTATTTGTATATACTTCAGCGATAGCCTATCTTTACCACAATGGTGTGTATTTTTGCAGATTTACAAGACAATTTTGTGGGATCGGTGGGGAGGGGATAAAAAATCCGACCCATGGACAAGCCTGAAAATTTCGCAATGCTAAGACTTTTATGTCTCATTTTTTGTATAGATATATGCAATATTGCAAGGAATAAATTGTTTGTACTTTTTTTGAAATATCATTTGAATTTTGCGATGTTAATGGAATGAAGAACATAACAACAGCAAGACAAACAACCAATAATATCCCTGAAAACTTCCAAAAATTGTTCTTTTAACTGAATCTTAAATTTCTTGAATCCCCACCAGAGAGACGAGTCTTCATGCCGACCTATAACTACTGAAATTCAAAGATTAGAGCTAAATTGATTTCACAACAAAAAAGCAATTGAAATGTTTAAACAAAATGACATCAAATAAGCGTTTCGATAGTTGGTAAAATAGTTTTAATTATTAACTTAGTTGTTTTTAAAAATACTCACAAATATTTAACGCAAGAACAAGAGAAATATATTCAACAACAGGAATAAATTCCTGCAAGCATGCATGTAATTTACTCCTAAAAATCTATTAAATCAGTCATTCTCAAAATTTTTAACAGTTTTCCATCTTACTACTCGTAAGTAGTGATATCTTCATCTTATGATTAAAAATTGAACTCCTTTCCAGTTGCGGACAACAATAATAGATTACAAGGAACATAGCGACCATGAAGACGAAAAAATGAATAGACAATGTACATTTAATATTTTAAAAATAATTTACTTGAAATATGAAAAGGAAAAATATTAAGTGGTATTAATGCTTAACTGATAATAAATAAAGAATTCTATGATTCCACATGTCATTAGACAATCTGAGTTATGCCAATTCCTCTAAAAATCCAACTGTACTCAATGAACGACAGAGAAAATTAAGTTAGCGGTATGATTTTTTGAGCATTAATTAAACAAAAAAGTTGGTTCAGTTTAACTCCTAAGCAACCAAGACATTTATTACAATCTGCGATGGTTTTAAGCGCTCATAATTCATAAACTAAATAGAATTTCTAAAATTTGAAGAAATCATAGGAAAGAAAATGGACTTATTCATCTTAATTTCATCTTTTATTCGTGCTTCAATCATGAACCCGTCTGCCTGAACGGAACTTGGGTCGGCTATTTAAGGAAAACAGCATAGTTGGGATTAGTTGTTGTTAATCTGGGCCATAGACCACCTTGTTATCTGGGCATAGATATGATGAGAAATTAAATGCTTCCACTAAAATGGAATTCATTGAAAAAAAACAAACATTTTTATGGAAAATGTTCACCACCATTTTTCATCATAATAGACTACCATATTTACTTACAGATGTTTCAATATCCAAGAATATCTAAATTTCATTATAGGCTTGAAGAATATTGTGTGAACATGTAGGCAAAAATGATTGCATCCTAATGGATCCAATGGGCAGCTTAGGGTTAAAGGCTTCATGATATTATAATATAGTATTGATAATTAACTTGAACCCTATCGCACAGTCATGGTTTGTTTCTATGAATGAACTTGGCAAGTATTCATTCTTTAGTATCTGGAAATGATGCACTTACAGAGCGGGATGCTTACGTACAAAATATGGGAAGATCAACATCTATCGGGTAAAAAATATCCATGCATAGGAGCAATAGGTCTAGGTTTCTTGTAACAGGATAGGGAGAGCCTGGTCTCGTAATCTTTTCAGTTGCTTCACTCAACCTAACTCAGTCCACAATTCTATGCATTCTAAACTTAAAATCCTTTTTCTTGTTGTATTTTAACAAAAATAATTAAAAATTTCTCTCTAAATTTCCCTATATTATTTGTATATTTGTAAAATTCCACATAGAAATATTTTCATTATTTAGCGCTCTAATAGTAAGAGCATACATCTCATATATGTAATTTAAGAACACCGTTTCCAAATTTACTCTAGAAACCACTTTGTAACTTATAAAACTTCAAATATTTATATATGAATATATATATATATATATATAATATATATATATATATATATATATATATATATATATATACAGATTTTATTTGTAAAAATAAATATTTCAATACANGTATTTTAACAAAAATAATTAAAAATTTCTCTCTAAATTTCACTATATTATTTGTATATTTGTAAAATTCCACATAGAAATATTTTCATTATTTAGCCCTCTAATAGTAAGAGCATACATCTCATATATGAAATTTAAGAACACCGTTTCCAAATTTACTCTAGAAACCACTTTGTAACTTATAAAACTTCAAATATTTATATATGAATATATTTATACATATATACAGTATATATATATATATATATATATATATATATATATATATATTAGGCCCCGAGTTGAAGTTTTTTAGAATCGAACGTAGGCTAAAATATATATATTTTTTACCTAAATGAAAAAGAACACATCTTAATTTTTAAACGATATTCAAAAATTTGTAAATTCCAGGGATGCATAATACTTATACTTTTCTAAAAAATTCAATCGAAAAAATCGGTTGATATTTCATGGCTGAATTGGGCCATGATTTTCTTGTCCCGGCCATTGACGCAATTACATTTCTATTCTTTATGACCCGCACCTTATTAAATATTGAACTAATGAAACTTCAAATCAATTGCCTAACAAAATTCAAGACGGTTTCTATATTTGTTGATGTCTCTTTCTACATTCTGGATAAATTTTGCATTGTTAAAAGCACAATAAAAACCTAACTAATTGAATATCCAAAATTGGTGTCTATTTCAATATTACTAAATTTTTATGAGAAATAGCTAATTATTTAATTAGCAGTGTTATGTAGGAATGTTCAAAGTCTTCTGCAGCAAATTTACAACATTCTTACAATGTATGACAGCTGTTTTAAAAGCTGTTATTGATAAAGTGCTCTTAAAATGAGAGTGTTGGAATATCATGTTCTTGACATTTTGTAAGTTACATTAAAATCAGCTTACGAAGATCTCAGTACTTTCCAAGCATGAAATTGAAGTAAAAGATCTCACGCTCTAAATGCTTTCTTAGTAAACGCAAATTACAGAGACAATTTTCAGTAATTATATATCAATCTAAATATTTTCTAAATCAACTTCCGCATTACTTCAAAAAAATGCAGAGGTATTTTTTAAACGATCAGCAATTAAAACATATAGTTTGATATACATTTAAGCAAATTTACGGCAGTCTTTAATACGAGATCAGGATCAACAAAAATATCAGGTGGACATAAGCTGCGTGGCGGAGGTCTGCGCTCGCCGAGTGATTTTCTAGTTTTTCAATGTATTTACTGATTGGATATAACTCTTGCATCAGTTTAATTGCACGCTCTGCACAGATGTTTGAACGTTGTGTTGGTATAGGTGTTGGCTCAGTGGACCAAAACTTCTTCACTAACTTCAAAGCATTTGTATGCTCTATACAAGCTTCTGACAGATTTTCAAATTCAGCAGGATTGAAGCTTTGAGGTGAGAACCAGATGTCAGCTCACGAAACAGGTATGAATTCACAAGCCACTTCAGCTGTCTGCCGATACTTGGGATCAGAATAAAAGCAAGCAAAGTATACATTGCCCTTGAGTTCCATCTTGAATTACTGAGAGCTGGAAGTGACTGAAAATTCACCACCTTTTGGAAGCTTCCTGAAGTTTTGAACACCCTATAACATGATACTAAGTGTTCTGTTTTCTTTAGAGATTTTCCAATATTGTCATATGATGTCTACAGTTGTACATACTCTTGTGATATTTTTGAAATAAATGAGTAATTGATGTTTGATGATGTTGTTGATCCACAAAAATGATCATTCAGGACGTACTTCAATATTTTGTCTAGAATCCTGGCTGTTTCATTCCCATATCTTCAAAGTGTTTCTTTATCCGTGTGACTGCACCAAGACTTTTGCCGGTACTTGCTGCACTTGTGTCAGATTCAATCAATTTTATTGAAGACCAGAGTGCATATTTGTCAAGAACAGCTTTTATTCCTTAAAATATTGTTTCTCCTTTACCATTTCCCAGTTCGAGAACTGCAAGTCATTCTTCAGAACTACTACCTGATATTCCTTCCTCTGTATGGTTTTGCCATCAAAGTGCGAACATCAAGGTTCATTTTTCAAATTTTCCATAAATTTTTTTTCCAATTATTGCTCTTTTTGCATTATAGCTTTGTAGACACCCCTTTGAGTAGGAGTAGATAAACCAACACCACTTTCTTACAAGGTTTTATAGACTTTGTAAGCTTTTCTTGTACTCAGCTTGGCTGTAGTTACTAAACGTACAGTAGAATCAGATTTTTGTCTTTTAGAAGTTTTTGCTTTTTTTAAAATCTTCAGTACTACTGGAATACTGCTCTTCACTCCCAGAACCTTTACTTTCTGAAGTCCTGACACAACTGTCTTAAATAAACTCTTCTGTCATTGAGGCTTTTCTTTTCAGTTTTCTATGATGAATCCCTTTTGCATCTTCTTTTGTTTTGCAATATCCGACTTTTCCTTTTGTAGAAACTTGAATTTCATAGAACTCTGTTTTCTCGGAACAACCATACTTCTTTCTCATCAGTGACATTGAACATCGTAGTAAAGTCATAGCTTCCAGATCTTCGGTTATGTCTTTTATATTTTTTATTACATTCTCAATCTTCCTTTCAACTGTTGAATTACCTTGTTGAATTGGCATATTGGGCTTGCAATCACCACAATTCTCTGTTTTTTGCGTTATGTACCTATCCAAGATAAGCTGCTCCATTGGAATTCTTTTATTTCATCAAGATTCTCTACGGCTCTACGCTTTCTTGAAAAATTCATTTTCTGGAACTGCACTAAGTTTGAAGACCAAATTTTCTTGTTTTTCTCTGAACGAGGTGCATTTTTCGACATCTCACATTCAATTATTAGGCTATAATATAGATCTTTTAAATCTGCCAATATAGAAAAAGTTAAAATTAGTTCATTTCGTAAATAACATTTGGTATCTACTTATGTGTCATCAGTTTCGAAGTTTCTCTGTTATGTTGAGTCTTGCAACTCCTCAAATTATAACGTGCTATCTCAATAACAACATTTTTTCTGAATGGAGGGTGACTTTTTTAAGAATTGAGGTTTTATCATAATAATTTCTTGGAAGAAATGACAGATGTCAACTGATGGAGAATAAAAAATTCCCAAAAAAATTTTTAGTCATACCTAATATATATAGTATTAAAAAAATCGATAGCCCTTCTCACTTTTTTCTGATTGGTCGAGAGGTGGGTCGTAGCCCTTCTCACTTTTTTCTGATTGGTCGAGAGGGGTGGCCTTTGACCTGAGACGTCGTGGATATTGGCGGGGGGTGTTTTACTGACGTCATGGATGTACTTTTACTAGTTTTTGTGTTATTTATGTGGCCTATATTGAAAAATAGGTAATTTTCTTGTGTCCAGAGTTTACGGACACCATGCTATATAAATATACTATTTTTAAGTCATACCAATAAAGAACCGATACCGCGGTATTTTGTGTGATACCGAACTGAGCCGACTCCCAAATGTCCTTGGTCCTACTGACAACTACATTAGGAGAAACTAATGACTCACAGAAAAAGTTTGTATTTTTTTCTCCATTTCATGTTTCTCAGTGTGCTAGAATTATGTTATGATATGCAATATGTATTCATACCTCGATTTTGAGTAACATTGCATTGGCAAAAATATGAAGAGAACGGTTTGTACATTTAACGGAGTAAAATGCAGGACATTCCATAAATCAGGACACTGACTCAAAACTGCGATTCTCGGAAATATTATGTCCTGGCGCTAAAATAATTAATATTTAAGTTACCCATAGAATAGTTCTTTATTTACAATTGATTTGTGTGTAATCTAATAATCTAACATTTAGAATAACGAAAGTTTGTTGGTTTGCTAGTTTCTTAAAATAATGGAATACTAGTGGTTCTTGCTCAAAGTATTTTTCGCTTCCCACATTACAGTAGGTATCACTAGAGGTAAAATCTCGGCTGGTGAATTTCAAATAGATTAGATGTTATTACTCTGAGCTATATCATAAAGGTGTTTTTATTTCGGTCCAAAATCAAAGCAGAAGACGACGTATCTATTCTAAATTGCTGGCCAAAATATATTCGTAATGTGTTAACGTAGTTTCCCCTCAATCTCTAAATTTGGGTCTCGAAATCAAAAGCATTGAAGAAAATTAAGGTATTTGTTAATAATGAACGTTTTTGAAAATTCTGATTATGTTAGCAAACGGTTTGGTTGTTCAAAAGTAAAATGAAGTGGTCAATGACGATTTAAAAGTACACCTTGAAACTGAATGTGCAGTAATCTTGGGTAATTTAAAATAAACTATTATCAGTGGATTGGTTGTGATCCCTTATTTGTAAGTTAATAAAATGGGAAACAATGGACTTGAGTGATTAATCATGTGTCACAAATCCCTGATCACCGATTTCTTAAACAAACATGATATCTAAAACGTCAAAAAATTTTATAGGAATTATATCTTGTAAAAGCTAATGCCTACTGTTACGGAGTGCGGATAATGAAATCTTATTTGTCCTCCTGAATTTGGATAATTAAAATACAATCTCACAAGAAAGTTATTCATGACTAGACATTTTATAGTAAAGCGAGCTTATAATGTCTATATGGATGTGCAATAAAAATATTTAAATTTTGTACAAAACATCGCAAATAATTGAACACTTATAATATTTAATAATGGTTTACTGAAAAATGGTTGTCAGAATTGCAACATCTTTAGATAAAGTTTAATAATATTGAAGTTCTACCATATCGTAGTGCAGTTTTCTCAAAGTACATACAAATTCTGTTGCACCGAAAAAAGATAAGTAGTAAAGTTATGTACACAACTGCAAAGTAGTCAGATTTGCCAAATTTGCGGCATATTTCGTTCTAAAATTGCTACGTAAGTGAATGACTTTTGATAATTCAGGTAAATCAGCACATTCTACTGCACTCATACATAACCTAACAATTGTTAGTGGCGATTGATGGAACAATGAATACCCATACAAAATTAACAATAGTATAAGTTTATTATCAATTTTACATTATATATTCAATTTTCTTATGCTTAAAGCACATGTGCGGCATTTCATCAGAACCATTTGGACAATCATTGCGGTGATCACACATTCTTTCAACGGGAACACAGAACGTTTTATCAGTGCATAAGAACATTCGATCATTGCATTTGGGGTTAACACCAGTTCCGAGGAAAGGAATGTGGCAAGATGTTTCGTCAGTATTATCAGAACAATCTGATTGGCCATTGCAGGTTTGCCAGACAGGAATGCATTGATGAGTTTTGGAGCAAGAGAATTCTTCAGAATTACATGAGTAAATGATTTTGGAAGGAGGTTTCACAGTGCAGTGATCTTCGTCATCACCATTGTTACAATGAATTAAGCCATCACAGACCTAAACAAAATTTATTTCAAGAAAAAAATAGTTTTATTACCAAATCCCAAGGAATGCAGAAGGATTTATCACTACAAACATAGCCTTTGCACATCTCAGGCGGGCAGAAAGATTCGTCAGTGTAGTCTCCACAATCATTTACCATGTCGCAAACCTTTGATTCAGGAATGCAAACGTTGTTTCTGCATTTGTATTCTTTAAGCATGCAATCTCTGTATGCTGATTTGCAAAGAGCAGCTGATTCGTCTGAATTATCACCACAGTGATCAACACGATCGCATGTTAGGTCACCATCTATGCATTTCCCATTGTCACATACAAATTTATCCAATGTGCATTTGGGAAGTGTAGGACAGAACACCTCGTCAGATCCATCTGTACAGTGATTTATGCCATCACAGTAAAGATCACCATCAATGCAGTACCCATTGCGACANGCACATGTAATCAGTCGCCGCGCATAGACGTGATGGGGTAGTAGTCGAAGGAGGTTCAGTGGGCGGGCCGCATTTAGCTTCGTCACTCCAATCACCACAGTCATTCAGTCCATTGCATTCACACGTTTCCGCCAAACAACGACCAATACTTCAAATATGAAAATGCGATGCATGTTAACCATCACATAAAGATAATCAACCAAAAAATTTGTTTGTATAAACTTACAAACGGAAAGGCAAAAGAAACACAGTGAAGCAAGTGGAATACCTTAGTTGCTGCAAATACCGCCAAAATTTAATGATATTAATGTAATTTGGGATGCTCTTCAATCAAAAATTCAATCGATGTCAGGATCAACTTAGTTTTCAAAAGGTTCGTGATTATTATATTCACTAATACCAAAATTTTTTTAGAGCCATAACTTTGGTATAGCAATAAAATGGTATTAATTTATTTAACGTTGATTCTACATAATTTAAAATTTGTGATCAAAACTAGTATCCAATTTCAATGAGTAAAATTCAAAAATTATATTATATCTCAAATTTTAATTGTGAAAATGAATTTTTCTATCACGGATTTTAATACGCTCTACTATAATTTTTTTGATGTTTTGCAATATACGTTTTGGGTTCGTTTATTAATATCTATTGTTTGTACTATTCTTGATTTTATCACCTTAGCTGCAATTTTGAAGTAAATTTTATATTGTTGTTTGAAAGAATTTCAATTCTCAACATGGGTAGAATGGTCATTTTTTAATTTGGACCTATGAATTCAATAAATCAAAATAATGTAGAAGTTCCCACGTAAGTTGTTGTTAACTTTTTAAGTAACGCATTTTTGAATTTCTATAGTAAAATTTGAATACATCTGAATGATGTCATTATATTCAGATGTTTCTAAGCTCAGTAATGATCAGGAATCGAAGATAACGAATCTCTTAAATTCATTCACTGATCTAGAATATTATATAAATGGCTTAAATATTCACAGTCAAAACAAATTAGACTGTAATGGTTTTATTGCAAAGATTAAGCAAAATTTCTTAACTTGCCTTAAAGATGAGAAAAGACACTCTTCAAATAAGGAAAATTCAAATGAATTTAATAACATCTCCCCTCGAAATATAAGAAATATATGACCCCAAAACTCATAATTTCAAACAAAACACTAAAAAATAAAGATGGTTCTTTAAATGAAAAGGAATGCAAGAAGGTTATGAACAACATTGAAAAATCCATCAAAAAAATGGAAATGTCTCCAATTGATCAAACAATTGTGTCAAAAAATAATGATATTGTTCTTTTTTGCCAATCCGAAGAAAAGGCAGAAAAAACAATGGAGGAATTGGGAAAAATAAAAGGCATTAATATAAAAAAATCGAGTAAATTCATGCCTAAACTTAAGTTATCCAATATACAAATATACGAAGATATTGAAGATATTAACAACTTCAAAGTCAAACTTTACGATTATAATCCTATTCTAAAAAATGTTTGCACTGAGGAATTAACTGTTATTTTTTCAAACGTTAATAACCTCAAAAAATGTAAAAAAGTAATTGTAAAAGTTTCACCTAAACTAAGAAATACAATGATAAGCAACAAAATTCGATATGGTTTAAGTATCATCCATATATTTGATCATCACTACATAAGAATGTGCAGTTCATGTGGAGGCTATGGTCATTCTACAAAGACTTGCAAATGTGATGGTATTTGTTGCATGTATTGTACAGAAAATCACAATTACAAAAATTTTTCAAACAAAGATACAGAGAACATTCACAAATGCATTAATTGTTTAAGATCAAACATCAAAAACTCTCAAGTTCATAATGCATTTAGTCCACACTGCCCAATATACCAAATGCAAAAAAATATTTTGATTAAAAAAACTTTATATGAATATTCACGATGTCTTTCAATTAATTATTTAGAAAGCACATTATTACAGTACAAAAAAGTCCTAAATACGTTAACATTAATTTTCAATGTATTCGAAACAAATTTGAAAAATTACATGATGTAGAGGAAAACTTTGATAATAATACAATTTTTGGAATCACAGAAACATAGTTGAAATACAATGATACAATACCAATTTTTAAAGATTTCAAATTATTCAGAAAAGATAGAAATCTAAGCAAATCTGACAAACTTAGAGGTGGTGGGGTTTCATTATTAATACCCAAGAAATTTTCACCGAAACTAAGAATCGATATAAATAAAAGTAATCAAAATTTTGAAAGCTTATGTATAGAACTAAAAATAAACCGAAAAATAATTTTAGTCAATATTAGTTATTGTAATAGAAAACAAGCATTTATTAAATTTCAAGAAATTTTACAAGAAGAATTTTCCATGTCTTACAAGGAAAGAAAGAAGATCATAATAATGGGAGATTACAACAAAGAGTCTGTCCAATGTTACCAAGAAAATATTTAAAAAACTTAAAAAAGTTTTTAATTGGGCAATTAATACAATCTGTAGTGAAAACGATCAAATAAAATTTTCCTGAAAACCATAATATCGAATCATTAGGCTACTTATTAAAATTAAATTGCCTCTTACTATTTTGGAAAAGACCTTCAGTAGAATTACAGAAAAATGTACACAAGCGAACTAAAACTTATCACAAATTCAAATTTAAAAAGAAAATCTTTGAAAAATCATTTCCCAATTTTACAATTGATTTATAGAACAAACTCCATCCAGATATTAAAGAAGAACAAAATTTCAATAAATTTAAAAAATCATTAAAAATTTCACTAAAACTAAGTAGATCCAACTACTTATCAAACTATAGGACAAGTCCATAAACTAAAACAAAGCTATTGAACAATGAAAACCAACAATTTATATCGAAACCAAAGTATTTTTTAGAACCAAGTTAATTTCTATCTATTGTTTTAATTCTTCATAAGTGTTAATAACGTGATTTGTAAAAAAACAAAAGAATTAAATAAATAAATATTACATATTAAATTAAATTAAATTTCTATTAAAGCTTATTGCTGTGGCAGAGATTGTTGAATCGATTAACAAGTTTTCTTAGACATTTTCGAATTATTGAAAAATATTTAAATTCTCTCCATACTTAGTGTTAATGTATTTAGAAGGTTTTGAGCAACAGTTAAGATAAGTATTAATAAATACTATAAAATGTGAGAGAGGGTGATAGAGGCCGGCTCCGGCTACCAGACAAACTAACAATTAGGGTGTTCTTGTTAATATTGCACTATCAAAATTTCAAAATATCTAAAAAGCAAGGGTATTGGGCAAGGAGTTCTTAAATTACGAACTCCTTGGTACTGAGCCCTATGAAATCTTTAGCTAACGAGGCAGAGTTCCCTTCAAAAAATAGCCCTGGCTAGATGTACATACATAGATAGATAAAATAACGTGATTTCCTACATTTACTGTGCTGTGATAATAATCAATTTCCTTGCCCATCAAAGAACATCTTAAGAATAAGCCTGTTCATTGTACGCGTATATATAGTACGTATCTAAACAGACATAAATTCAGGAATCATATATTCTGATGAGAAGCCGACAAGAATAATATGTATGAATCATATAAATATACAAATAAATAACAAATAATTATAATTTGTTAATATTTTTAATAAACCTTCAACACCATTTAAATTTCTTGGAAAAGACTTCTACAAAAAGATAAGTTTCACTAAACATATGCAATAATCAGGAAAATGATATGTACAAAATGTTGTTTTCCTTAAGCCTAATGATTAGAGCAACCATCTCTTCTTTTTTTAAGTTGCATTGTGTGAGGCATACTAAAAATACATTCTCAGGGCATACTAAAAATACATTCTCAGGCATTATATGAGAATTACATGTATTGTTTGTTATATTATGCTACAATAGTCACATTTTACATATTAAAAACATTTTAGGTCTGCTTATTCATATCATTTTAGTTCTAAGATTGGCAGCAAAATATTCGTGATAATTTTAGCATTTATTCAGGAGAATGTTGACAAATTTTCAAAGAAGCCGGCAACCATATTACTGTGCATTTCTTACTATGTAATTGTTTATTCTGAAAAAGCTTACTGTTGATACTTATTAGGGAAAAAAATGGGAAAACTAATCATAATTTGATTCATCTTCATTCAATCGCTTATAAACAAATGAAATCAGGCAACATGCTTTCAATATTTTGTTACTACTATTCAAAAGCATTTATCAGCATCTATAAACTATACAGAGTAGCAACATAAATTTCATACAAAGTTTAACATGCCTTATACCTATGAACCTTTAAAATTATTCGGTTGTTAAGTTGTTACAAATTTGGTGCTTAATATTTTTAGTTAAGATTGTTGCATCTTTAATTACATTAGGTAAATCTTTATATATTGAAGCCGCCATTAAAAACAAAGCAAACGGTTCATTTTCTGTCTATGCAGTGATTGCAAAAAAATCATTTAACTTTTGTAAATATTAGTTATGTTTGATATGGTTTTGTTATTCTTTTTCTATAGTTTAATAAAACCTAGCAGTAGTAGTAGTAGTAGAAGAAGCTTTTTGACTTCTGATGGATTATTTGAATGAATTTTTCAACTGAAATAAACTGCGCATATTGTTCTGGATGCATTACATTATGTTCTTTGTAGAGATGAGAAACATGCGAAAAACGAGGAAGGTTACTTACTAACTACTTAATAAATCATTTTAATAAGATCATGCGATTTGTTTTTAGTTTTCAATGCATAATCGGAAGCCATAGCTTATTATACACTGAAATTTTGCTGTTATGTATTTTATTAAAAATTGCCTCTGTATAAATTCCTTTCATTTGATGAGATTATATACCTTCTCTCATTTCAATTAAACGAAAAGCCAAGCAGATTAGACAAAAGAATTCTAGGTCATTATTATAGCAGTGGTAACATAAATTTACAAAATTAAAATATCAGTTAACTATGGTAGTTAGGAATAAAGAGATTGATGAAAGATTGATAAAGAAAAATACAGAATTGAATATGATGAGTTGCCCAGTTCTTAAATTTTCACTGGAAGAAATAGAGAATCGCTTGGTTTGCAATTGCAAATACTGTCAAAACCTCTCTTTACTAAAAGCAACATACTGCCAACTGCACTCTGAACCGTCAAATATGCATACTTTTGAAGTTAATTTATATTGGTTCTCGGAGAATGATCCTAACAATGATGTAATTTATCTAACACAACACACAAATATAGCAATACAACTAAATACCTTTGATATAATTCATCTGGGATTTTAAAAGAAAGCAATTAAATGCTCTTGCAAGTAGTGAATTGTTTTAAATTTTTTTAAATTATTCAAAATGAAACTTTCACATTTGCATCCCAAACACTTCAAAACAAAGTGTTTACCAAACAAATTTGAGGGTTTTACAAGTAAAGAAATATTTTTATAAATACTGATACTGCATCTCAATGTAAAAACCTTAAATTTATAGTTTTCAGGGAAGATAAAACAATTGCCTTTGAAATGCATAAATGTTGATTGTTGATCACTAATGGCGCGTTTTTATAATTTTTTCGTGAACAGGTTTACAAAAGTCATCAAATTTTATAGATATGTCACTGGGTATGTTTTTTAGCTGATTAATGTAGCACTAAATACTTTTTCTTATAAAAATATAAATTAAGTTGATTTCTATTCATCCAATGACGTATGTTTTTTCAGAGCAATGTAGAGACAGGTATCATCAGAAAATTGAATTAACTTACTATGCCTAAGGCAACCACGCATATCATTCACACATATATTAAATAGTTAAATAGTTACTGTGGTGACACTGCAGTCTTCTTGACAAATTTTCATTCCTAGTTCAGAACGTTTTTCCACTTTATATATATATATATACATGTATATATATATATATATATATATATAGAAACAACTGAAATTGCATAACGCAGATATCAAAAATATGGTTTTTTGAATATTTTTAATCGGTTTTTCATTAGTTCAGTAAATTTAAATTATTAATGCTTTACTTGGTTTTTTTAGTGTATATTTTTGTGATAGCTAAGAAAAATTTTAAAAAAATTGCATAAATATATATGTATGTATATTTGACAAATCCAATATTTTTTCAAAATGGACTATAAATGTAATGCAAATAGTGGAAAGGGATAAGGGCGAGCCTCCAGGCTTGCTGTTGTGTAGTGTATTGAATTTTAAGTTTGTTGTGTACACAACACAATATGTTGCGTATGATATAAATATCCAGCTCCACAAAATTAAAAAATTTGTCTTCATTCTAAATAAATCTGATTCACATATTATGTTTTTTATTCTCAAACTTACTAAAAAGGCCCTTTATTTTTATTTATGCATATAAATAAAGAAAATAAAATCCCACTAGTTAAGTTATTAATTTGATTAAAATCTTACAATACGATTGAAAATAGCAGGTTTAAAATGAATTTTCTGAATTTGTTATTCAACTAATTTAATTGATTTAAAAGTTTGAACTAGGGTTTTCATTTGACTAGAAATTTTTAAAAATTCACAAATATCCCAAATATTGCACAATTCTTTAGTCTTATCAGTTCGAAGTTAACCTAAACATTTTTTAAAAACAATAACTTTAATAAACGCTATAATTCAAATATTAATATAGATAATTATGTAAAATTTGAAAACAACACAAAATAGCGAATTCTCTCCTCCAGGTGGTGAACATTAAGGAGCTCCTTTGAGTGAAGTCACCTTTGAAAATTGGTGGTCTATCTAGAGAAATTAAAATATCCTAGGTCAATTACTGCTCTCATGAGTTTTAGACCACCTTATCGATAAACTCTAGGTATGGAAAGAATTTGAAAGATTTAAAAAATAAGATATTTCTTGAAAAATTATTAAAATTTTCACGTACGTCAGGCAAACTTTAATATATTTTCACTGAAACAGTTTTAGATGTGAGCTTAGTGACTGAATATAGTAAATTAAGACTAAATGAAATATGTGCATGTACATTTTCAGAGTAAGCTTGCAAAAATAGAAATGCGATTGTCTTCCATTTGCATTCCATTTCAACAACTTTTTTCAAAACATTTCCATATTTTTCTATTAATTTTATAATCTTTCCATATCTCTGGTTAAGGTTGTGAGGGACCACATTTTTTCTGTTTCCAATCTCACTTAGTCCCATTGGATTTGGCCAATCGTAATCCCATGAAATTTTTCGGTCCCATTGGTCAAACGGCATAACTTCTATTTTGAGTATATTTCTGAAATACGTGGATCCAGGTTTATCATTTTTGTTCCCAGTTCCATGTTATCCTTAGTCCACTAAAATACTTAGTTCCTGGAGTAGGGCCCATACCGGGCACGGGTCGGGCAGACAACCTCTGAATTAATATTTGTTGTTATTGTTCACGAATCTAATTCTTAAGATAATTTCTTTGAAATATATTATTGATATAAATATATACCAATTTTCTATATCTATGTATATTTATGTCGTGTAACACTAGCTTTCATATATATTTATAGCAGAAATTACAATATAGTAAATAAAATATTACACCAAGTCACAAAGTTAAGTGTTTTTATCAATTTTTAAAGAATTCCATTTCACTTTCATGATCTGATATTTCATTGAAAAAAGCATTGTGCATTATATTGTAACATAAACGTAAATAATTAAATTTAGAAAACGTTAAATGTCATTTGAATTGAATTAATGTAATATATTTATTTTAGTATGTCATACAAGCAGTGCAGTGTAGTGACCATTTAATGAACTTTTGTACTGTTTGATGTGTTGTCAATTATAGCTATGAGGTTTGATGCACGATTTGTCAATGAATTGACAAAATGTGTTAATAAATCTACTGAAACGGAAGTTTATTATGACTTTATAGTTGTAAAATTGGACTTTTCATTGATGTTAACAACAGTACTTAATTTGGTTTATGACGCAACTTTAAAATAGTTATTACTGTTAGGTGTGGATGCACAAAAGTACATTTAAAGGTTTTCATGTTGTGTCAAACTATTTTACGCCTATTTTTATAGGTACGGACTACGGGAGGGGTATGGACACAGGCGCGAGCTCTACCCTAGCACATACCTCTACACACCCAATAGCTATAATTGATTATGCAATTTAGTAATGTGCGGATACTGGTGTTAAGGCAGGTACACGTGAGGGGGGTTCGGGTTCTTAAATGCGATGTTTTCAAAACAAATTATAAATAAATCTTGAAAAAATTAGCACATAAACTTGAATAGCGTTCGAAATTTTATTGCAATTTTCTAAATTAGTAATAGCGATTTTAGAAAGTGTTACATGAGGAGTAGGTATTGAACTAAACAAGCTCAAACCCAGTAATATACTACAAAATATGTATATACTGTATATATATATATATATCGATCCAAGGTACAATTTTCAAATAGCTTTAGATTTGGATTAAAGTAAATACACTAAAATTGCAACTAAATGTAAATTTAAAGAACTACACAATTAACATTGGTTCATCCTCACAATCTACTAAAGTTAAAATATGTTGTTTGGAGGAAAAAATTCTATCCTAAAATAGTGAACGATAAACTTTTATTTTTATTTTGCGTCCAGAAACATAATTTCAGCCTTCCTTTATTGACAAAGTTCATTTAAATGTGTTTAAACGTTAAAAGAAATTTTCCCAATATAGCTTCTCTAAAAGTAATAAATTTTGCAACATTCTTTCTGCATTATACCAGTTATATTTTCACTATTCGTACAACCCTATTCTAATTCTAAACGCAGAATACTTTTAACTGAGGTCTAGTTTAAAAACTATGATATTACACAAAATATTTCCTTCTGCAAGATGTTTCTGTGGCGTGATGGCGTACGAAAATCGATTCTGAGTTCTATTTTAATACATGGAATAAAAAATGGTAGCGATTGCGTTAAATGGGCCTGTATTTCTAGGTCGTTTCCAAATGTTTGTGTATGGAAAAACCAATGTACATATTAGTGCTACTTTTCTTCAAAAGAAACACTTGATAGATTTCGGGGCAATTTGCTTTTTACTTACCCATATCATTTATTGATCTCAAGGTGCCCAAAATCTATCAAATATTTGCTTTGAAGAGCACCAATAGAATTCGACTTAACAAAATGACAGTATTTTAGGACTTCATTTAAGTACCTACATGTATTCATGGCACTAAATTAATCTGTTAATCAAGTAAATTGAAATTAAGCTTTAACTTGAGAAGCATTTTGACGTTTGCACCAAGAAGACCGCATCGCTTCTTGGAAATACAATTATAATCGCTGCTTATGCTGAAATCCTAAAACTATTTTGGAATTTTTATAGGTTCGATATGCATCCACCCAATAGATAGTAATGGGAAAGCATCATTATAATGCGCATTGCTTTTGCCATGTAGTAGGATAGCATTTAAAAGCAATTTTTGCACGGACTTGCGCTACAAAAATATTGTGCACAAGGAAATATTTGTAATTTACTCTTACTGTAGTTATGTCCTAAAACTAAGACATACTTTATGATGCGTCGCATACACACATAATCTATTCTAAGCTCATAAAAATTTAATGTCAAGCAAAAAACAAGAAAATACGTACTCTAGCAAACGGTTCCAGCTCAAAAGTTTCAAATGCAACAATAACAAGATGGCAACTATGAAAAACTACCAATGGCAGCAGTAGTGGATGCTGCTTATAGATAACGGTAAAATAATGTTTCAAATCAAAAAGTTAGAATTTTTTCATTTTGTATTAGTAGCCTGTCCCTGCTGATTGGCCTGCTTTGATTTTTGCATAAAGAATTTGATTTTTGATTTTCGAAAAAGTCATACTAAAACTGGATTAGGTAGTCAAACTTCACACTTTCCCAATAAACAATAAAACGTTTAGAAGACGTCTTAAAATGGTTTAGAAGACGTCTAGAAGACACCAAGGAAATGTTTAGAAGTTGCTTAGAAACGTTTATAAAGCATTTAGTAGACTTCATATTTAAAAATTACTGATAACTTATTTTTATAGTTCTGCTACAAGCAAACAAAACAGCATAGCAAAAAAATTGCTGGCAGTCAAAAGAGTGTCTTGAGAAATGCTAAGGGTCAAAAATCCAGGGCGTCAGGGTACACATTTCTCACCTATAATAAAAAAGTTATTTGCTGAGATTCATATAAGTTTCATTTAATTAAAATATAATACTGTTATCACAACAAGTGTAAGCTGTTGATGACAATAAGGTCTAAACATTTTTTATTTACGGCTATAGAAATATATATATATATATATATATATATATATAAAGTTNTGGCGGGAATTTAGTTCACATTATTCCTCATGTTGGTTTAATTTGACGTATTCAATATTGAAAGCGCCTGTTTACATGGTTTCTTTTTGCTGATATTTATCAAACTATAAAAAATAATAGGCTAACGTCAGTCATTTACCTAACCTAATTAACACAGACCAAGTGTTTGCTGTAATTATTGCTGGTATTTAAGCGACAAGGCCAAATATTATAAAGAAAGCCCCAGAAATTTTGGGTAAAGAAGCGCGGTTTACAAAGTGACATTAGTTTTTCCTATCAATGTTGTATTCTTGCAGCCTTAGTGGTGTAGTACACTATATAATATTTAACGCCATTTTCTAAGGTAATATACATACATGTGTATATATAAATATATATATATATAGTGACATCGGGTAACTGATAAACCCGATCGGGTTTTGGCTCCTGTCGGGTTCGAGTACAAAGATTAATTGCTATTAAAATATTGATGTTATTCACATTTTGAACTGAGAAATATCCAAGACGTTAAGTAATACGAATGAATTGCTGTTTCTCCGTCAGAAAATGATTGATGTTAATGATCATTTGATTATCACATTGTCACTCTCTTATATATATATATAT
>CABFPE010000063.1:1552367-1566616 GCA_900660155.1 Hofstenia miamia | reverse complement strand
AAATCAGCATACAGAGATTGCATGCTTAAAGAATACAAATGCAGAAACAATGTTTGCATACCTGAATCAAAAGTGTGTGATATGACAAATGATTGTGGAGACTACACTGACGAATCTTTCTGTCCGCCTGAAATGTGCAAAGGCTATGTTTGTAGCGATAAATCCTTCTGCATTCCTTGGGATTTGGTAATAAAACTATTTTTTTCTTGAACTAAATTTTGTTTAGGTCTGTGATGGCTTAATTCATTGTAACAATGGTGATGACGAAGATCACTGCACTGTGAAACCTCCTTCCAAAATCATTTACTCATGTAATTCTGAAGAATTCTCTTGCTCCAAAACTCATCAATGCATTCCTGTCTGGCAAACCTGCAATGGCCAATCCGATTGTTCTGATAATACTGACGAAACATCTTGCCACATTCCTTTCCTCGGAACAGGTGTTAACCCCAAATGCAATGATCAAATGTTCCTATGCACTGATAAAACGTTCTGTGTTCCCGTTGAAAGAATGTGTGATCACCGCAATGACTGTCCTAATGGTTCTGATGAAATGCCGCACATGTGCTTTAAGCATAAGAAAATTGAATATACAATGTAAAATTGATAATAAACGTATACTATTGTTAATTTTGTATGAGTATTGATTGCTCCATTAATCGCAACTAACAATTGTAAGGCTGTGTTTATACGTTTCGTAGGCTGCAGGTTCATACATGTTTTCTCTGCGGGGTACTATCGATACATTCATATTCTCAGCTATTGTATATGTAAGGTAGTTGATGAATTAATTATATTGAAGATTTTACAACTATTGAAAAATCATTATGTGAATTTAGTAGTTTGTTTTTGACATGCTAACCAAAACAGAATAGGTGATTTTAACTAAACCCAGCTATTCCATTTGAGGTTTACCATTTTATGCATCCATTTTTCATGTCATATTTTTCTAACTGAAATTCAACGTATCAAAGTGAAGCATCATAATTAACGTCTATGTAGTAAATTACTAAAAGTGAATTATTTCCCTCTACACCTATTCAGAAATTACTAAGGTTGCCAAATACAATTGTGCTCCATGTTTCAGCAGTCATTGGAATTTCGAACACAATCTGTTGCCCTGTTAACTGATCCCAGTTTCTTTTGTGATAGAATGATCTTTAGAAATTTCCTTCCGTACCCTTTAGTAACTAAAACCATATTACCAATCTTTGCCAGTCCTGAATCATGCCCAACACACTTAATTCTAATTCCGTGCGTTTTAATGATGCTTATTGAAAAATTTTCTACAATGTTGCCAATTACTAGACCAAAGTTGTGTATTTCTCGTAAAGTCTGCTCACTGAAATTAATTCTAAATTCAGTTTTTCCAACAGTCTATAATACTCATGTTAAATTTCAAAACGTTATTTTAGAAATTGTGTTGCACTCACTACAACTGTTGCGTAATATTTAATTTTAGCCGTTCTTTTCAAATAACTCAGTCCAACCCTAATCCAGCTCAGGCCCTCCTCGGTCTTCAACTCCTGCTAACTGTGGAAAAAAGAGGATTGAGGATCAATGTGCTGCCATGAAATACCCTTAGTTACTTAGTAACCTGGCATAATTTAAATCGGATATTATTTCACTATTGCTTATATTAGCATTACTATTTAATTCACAAGTAAAAACAGAAAACGTGTTCAAATTTTTTTCACATTAGCAAAATATAATTTGATAAACTTTTCATTCAAAATGGATGTACTTCACATTGCTAGGTTCGCTTTTGGCAATAATTGGAATTGAACTAATAAACAATCGTAGTAAATTAACATGTTTTGCATAAAAACAAAGTATAACATATAAAAACTTTTTAAAAGAAGAATCATTGAGATAATAACTAAAGTTTCGAATGCCTCATACTTCTGTTAGCACCGTGAGGCAATTGTTCTAGAAAATTATAAGTTAAATGTTCCCAGCAATCACTAAGAGTAAATTTGATTCTTCCTTAGATACCTTACTTAAAAGCTGTGATCAGTGCTTAATTTCATTAGATTTGACAATATGGTTAATGTAATGCTTCACTATAGAAACAAGTGAATTCGGTGGCGCTCGAAAAATATTTTTTGGGTCATCAAACTGCAGTACACTCGCAACTTCCAATACTATTTCATTTACTAATAGGACAAAAGTGATTCTCGAAACAGGACTTGATTATATGTTTCAGCATGAGTCTCATCCGTTAATGCTCGGGAATACGTTTTTAGTGAATCTTAAATATTTGGCAATTATTGACAATTTTTTTCTTCTAAGGCATGCAATGTACTAATCGATTTCCAATTATTGCAATAATTGCAATATCATTTAAATATTGCCTACACCTAATTTGTAGAACAAATTCTTTTTATATATATATGGACTATGATTGTTAGAGGTATGCATTTTTTGAGGAATGGAAGCATCTGTGCTGAGGAGGCGTTCCCCAGTCCCCTCCACCAGCTGGGGGCGATTGTGCAGGCTGTATAGATTCAACGGAAATAGCCACATTGCCTAAATTCTCTACCATACCAGTTCAATGCGAAGTTGGGAATGGAACTGCCGAAAAACTTGGACATTTCTAGTTCACAAAAAGTCAAAATCTAATACCACCGACTTTTCATGCGTACTAAGGGAAGTGATATTGGCTCCACGCTTTTGGGGATCAACTTCGAACTGCAAATGATTAGTATATACATGTATTCATATATGAGTTTTCATACATGTTGCATCTTTCACAATAAACGTTCAACTAATGATAGCGAAGTTTGCATGTACATCAAACGATAAATTTTAAGATTGTTATTCTTTGTTTATCACTAATGGCCTCATCATTGAATGTAATCTTTTCACAATATCAAAAAGCAAATTTTTTCAATAAGAATGTAGAAAGATTCATGCGATATAATCATCACATAGGCTGACAAAATATTTTTGCTAGTACTATGAAGGGTATTTAGATTCGAAATAATCAAAGTTTTCTTCAATCTGAGAACTGGAATATTGTCTTCCAATAGATTGAGTTAATTTAACCAGAATAACTATTCGCATCATATAGTTTTGATCACATTTCGTTTTACCTGTTTTCGTACTTCTCACTAATATTATTTGAGTTGTTTCTTGAATCAACCATTGAGATGCAATCATAAATATTTATTTTAGTTATTCTGCCTCTAGTGAGCTTGATTCACTAAATAATATCTAGTCCCTAAATTTTTCCTCTTAAGTAGTCTTTAAAATCAAAATTCTGAATGTCATTTTATGCCTGCATGATAGAATATTTTGTAGATTCTACTTTTGACTAAGCAGAACCGAGCATTCAAAAAACAGCAATTGCATTGTCTTATTTAAATAAAAGCTTTCAATTTAAGTATAAAATCTAGGGAATATAAAATTTTATCTTATTCCGAAAACCCGACGATTTTGACTTTATTTTAAATTAAATTGACCATATTGACTTTTGGATCGCCGTACTGATCAGTTTAATAATTTATGGTAAATGAAGTTGGTGAGACAACAGTTTTTTGATATAATTAGAAAGGTTGAAATTTTCGATGATGCGTTAAAAGAAATGACAGTAATTCTTGAAATTATTTTCTCCTCAAATGCAGACAACACAATTATTCGAAGCAAATTAGTAAAGGATTTGAGCATAGCAACCACGACGGTTTTACTGTAAGATGCTTTTTCCGTAGAAACTCGCACGAGGGTTTGACTGAAATAACATACTTCTTCAGTACACTCCAGAAACTCCAGTCAAAAGGTTAAATTTTTCATCAAAAAATTTCAAATGTTACATTTGTTGTTACTGTAACCCTCACATTAAATTTGAAATACTGATTTATGCAAGAGCTTTTAGAGGGATGCAATGCAGAGATGGACAAGGGTCGAACGGTCCGGCCCATGATTTAGGAACTACGGACAAAAAACGGCCGAATAAAATTAATTGTAACAAGCTTGTAAATATACATTTTGAAATCTCATTAGAAGCACCTATCCAACTTTGTGTAACGTTGCATTGAAGATCTATGCCACGCAAGCAAAATTGAACTTAGTGCTACAGCCAAAAATTAATGTGTTGAAATAGATTAATAAATTTTGGCGGCCCGAAAACGGACTACAATCATCTAACACCTGCCGAAAACGGGCTTGAAATAATAGTTGACCCCTGGATGGAAAAATTCGGCACATGTTCATCTCTGATGCAAGGACAGATAGAGATCAAACGAATGGTAGACAAAATTTACAAAAATAAAAGGTGACCCTAATAAGATAAACTACTACTGACATCGGAATCTTGCTACATATTTTTCACTCTCATAGGAAGAAATTAGGTTCATTTAATAATCTGAGAAATATTATCTTCAATTTCGCGGGCATAAAATTTGATTTGTTAATACATTAGTGAGGCAATGAAATAATAAATTCTGACGTTTCTTTATCATCTAGAAAAGCCTCTATGATCAATCCCTGTCAGAAAGGTTTTGTCTGACATTTCACTATTGCATATTATGTTGTTGATCTCTTAAAGAACTTGCAATGATTTTGAAAAATTTTATTCCCAATGTCAATTTTTCAATAGAAAAATTGAAAGAGTATATTTCAAACACGTTTTACGCCAAAACCTATTAATATATAAAACCCTCTATGACGATTTATTGCTGACTAAGCCTTCTTGTTTAAGTCGCGCTATTTCACTTTGTTGTAAAGCATGTAATGAACTTGCAAATTGAATTATCGCACAACACGTATTTTGAAGCAAATCAATTTAGTTTTCCTCCGCTTAGTGGTGTGCAATTAAAGTGATTCAAATTTCTTGAGATGATATTGTCCACTGGATTGGAGTTTGCTTTTAGCACAGCAAGTGCAGTGAAAATGTATTGAATTGCAATAAAAATATGTGCTGATTTAAAACAACTTTTCTTTTCTGCTAGCAGCTAAAAACATAATGAATAAATTACATATAAACTCCAAATTATTATCTTGATCCATAATACATATTATCTAGTTAGCACAATTGCCTAACACACTGGGAGGTCAAGCCACTGTCTGAATAAAGACATTTTGACTCTGAAAACAAAATCTAACATTTAAGCTTGAAATCCGGTATATGTGGATACCTTTGTCTATAATTACGCAGAGACTACTAGAATATAATATCTTGTAGTCTCTGGATTACGAACGCACCATATTTTTCAGAAATTTGAAAGGAACATTTGTATTTCAATTAGTCTTCAGAATCCATACATATCTATCATTTCAGACGCACTAACTGATGTAGTGATAAATTAAAATTTCTGGGTTTCCAAAACCCTGTCTTTGTAGGCCTCTAAAAAGGAATAATAACATCATTATTATTATTAATATTATTAATAATAAAGGCATTCACAAAAACAAATGTTGAATTGGTGTTAAAGAAGTAAGCATTAAAGTTTTCACGACATATGCTGCTATTTGTATAATAAACATAATCAGCATACTTTTTAACAAAATGGAATAACGTCATCAACATCAAATATGATTTTTTACTTTTAGGCTAATTTTTACTTTTAGCTTGTTCCGGAATCGGAAACAGTTTTTGTTGAACAGGAAGATACTGGTACGAGACCGAGATTGGAAAAATATAGTCGCTCAGGTTTTTTGTTTTGACAGCCCTATATCTTACCAGTATTATTGTTGTGCACAATATACATGTTCAGTTAATATTTAGCTATTTTCAGTAATATTTATGTATTATGTCAGTAATTCAATGAATTTGTAGTCACATTTACTTAGTTGTTAGTGACACTTTTAAAATGATCATTAGCAAAATTGAATTTTGACTTGGAGAACTTGAACTTCTCATTTAGATTCCTGCTAAATGTTGTCCGTTACCTTTATGTAGGGGTACATTTTAGGCAACCTATATTACTATTAAATGTTTTCATTAAGCAAGTTTATAAAACATTGGTGTTGTGCGACCAATCAATATTTCTATTTTAATCATCGACTCATTAAGACCTCATTGTCCTGCATAGCAATTATTTTTCTTTTTCTTTAATGTCAGGCAAATAATGGGAGATTTTAAAACACTTTTGATATTGAATATGTCTTAGCAATAGACAGGATCTTGAATTGTTACCCAAATACATGTATTGCCTGAAAACATTTGACTAACTATTATATTTAAGGAATCTAAAATATATCTTGCTTTTTATAATTTTTATATTGCGTAGGGGAATATTTTCTAATTAGATATTAGAAATTTACAGGTCGTATTTGTAATTAAATTTCTGGTTATATTTTGATATTTTAAAGTCATTCTTGAATGCTTTAAAATAATATGCCAGAATAGAAATTAAAAAATAATTGTACATTAATTTATTAGAACAATAAATTTCACATAAAATTTTCAAAATACAAAGCGTTTATAATCCATTTAGCAAATTGCGCTTGGTTAGTGTAGTGGGTCAAATGTTTCTGAAACTCATGTCGTGGATCACACTGAGAGACGTTCATTCCAGAATAAATTTATTTTTATAAAAATTGAAATGTTAAGTGAAACCAACTGTTATTATATACCATTGCAAAAAGTTTGATGTTCATTGTCGTTTAACAGTTTCTATAGTATGCTCACCGTCACAGTTGCTTTTATTTGGACCGGCTTCTGATTCAATTGGATTGAAATTGAGCTTTGGAATTGCATTGAGATTCTTTGTTCAATCAAACTTAGCAATTCATTGGAATGAGATTTCACTCTTATTTTATGGTTGTTTACGATTACTTATGTCACTATCAAATAAAAAATGTTCTACATTCTTTTAAACTTAAGTGGTTGTTAGCAAATCAGTATCCTTATCTATAGAAGTGGATGACAACTGAAACTGCAGGCGTTACTAAAGACCAAGGAGCACAAAAATATTTAAGGAAACACGAGTTGTCACTTTTTTGAAATAGAGATTATTTTAACTCATGGCAACTGTTGTAGAACTTTTTTAACATTATTTAGAGTAATTTAAAAATTTTTATTCTGTCTTGGCATTGTCAAGTGCGTAATGCACAAAGCAGAATAATTATTAAAAGAATGCTGCAAACAGAAACTTTGTGCCAGATATCGCTCTGAAAATTACTTCTCGCAAGCAGTCTATGTAATAATAACATCTGACTTGACTTTTAATGCACATCTTACACATTATTAAATTGAATTTTAGATTTGTTATTACTAGCTTGAACAAAGAAATAATATTGAAAAACATGTAAAATATATACTTTGAGCTGGATTAGAGAGAAAAGCGATTGTTGAAGATTCTCATATACAGTATTTTACATGTAGTATGCAAACCTAAATGTCGATTTCAATGACACACTTCACAAATTCTGCAAAAATTCGATATGAAAAACCAATGAAATTCACATATACTACTTCAATGGCCATTAATTTTACATTAAGAAACTATTCTATTCAACAAAATTAATTTTTGGCAGGCCTGGAAAGTATCTACGTAACTATAATTTGTAAAATATGCTTCACTAACGCCAATATGTACTTTCATATTCAAAATCATCTTTCACTACGAATGTTACTTAAGGTGTGAATTAAATACGGACAATAAGAAATAATTTATTAAGCTAAGTTCATGATTCAATTCTATTGTATTTAAAGCACAAGCGAGGCATTTCATCCGATCCGTTGGGACAGTCGTTTCTTTGGTCACACATTCTATCTACTGGAACGCAGAACGTTTTGTCGGTGCACATGAATTTTCCAGAAGCGCAGAGTGGGTTGGCGGCATTGGGGTTTTGATTGCAATCATATTCGTCCGATTCGTCTGCACAGTCGAAAATGCCATCACATGTGCTCCTAAATAAAAACGAATAAATTATAAAAATTTATATATTTACCATATGGGGATGCATTTGAAATTAGATTTGCAGCTGTAATGTTCGGCTTTACACGTGTACTCAATTTTTAGGGGTGGTCGAATTTCGCAATGATCTTCATCATCCCAATTTTTACAATCTATTGTCCCATCACATACCTTTTCCCATGCAATACAGTACGATTTATCACTACACATATAACCTCTACACATTGATGGTGGACAGAAGTATTCATCTGTATAATCCCCGCAATCATTCACCATGTCACAAACTTTGTATTCAGAAATGCAAACATCATTTCCGCAACGATATTCCTCTTCCTTGCATTCCCGGTAAGCTAAATACGTGTTAAGAAATGAGAAAGCAAATTAATAATTACCTGTTTTACATAAAGATGCAACCTCATCACTGTTGTCTCCGCAATCATTGCTACGATCACATGTAAGGGCACCGTCGATACATTTACCATTCTTGCAAATGAATTGATCAGGGTAGCATTCGGGTATGATGGGACAGAATATTTCATCTGAATTGTCTTCACAGTGAGAAATTCCATCACAATAGAACTCCCCTTGTATGCACTCACCATTACGACATTTGAAATCAGTCGAACCACATCGCGTGTTAGAAGGAGGGTGGGGAGGTTTCTTACAAAAAGACCCTTCATCCGAGTTATCCCCACAATCATCAACGCCATTACAAACAAGATCGGAATGAAGGCACTTACCAAAGCGACATTGGAACTCGTATGAAAGACATTTGGCTGCGAGTGTAGTGGTTATGGGCGGTGGACAGAAAATTCCTTCATCAGATCGATCACCGCAGTCAGGCAGTCCATTGCATACCAAATATTGTGGAACACATTTGCCATCGTCTTTGCAGGCAAATTCTCCAAACCCACAAATTGGGGCTGGTGTAGTAGTGGTACGCGCAGGACAAAAGTCACCTTCATCAGAAGCATCAGTACAATCTATTCTGCCATCACATACAGATTCAACGTTTATACAATCTTTGTTATTGCAAACAAACTCATTTGGCCCACATAAATTGATTTCTTTGGGAGGCCTTTCTGGTTCGCAGAACAAGCCTTCGTCACTACCATCTTCACAGTCGTATATCTTGTTGCATACTTTCGTGTGGTACACACAATCACCATCATTGCACAAAAACTCGTTATCGTTACAAATACCAGAAGGCTTGGGTTTTGGAATAGGCTTTGAAGGGCAGCCTTGTTCATCTTCACCACTAGGACAATCCATAGTGCCGTCGCATTGCAGGTACGCATGAATGCATGAACTGTCTGATTTACAAATGAACTCCAGTGCACCGCAAAGTCGAGGAGGTTCAGTAGTTGTAGGGGGTAGTGTACGGGGACCGCATTTCAACTCATCACTACCATCACCACATTCATCAACACCATTGCAACGACAAGTGTCAGCAACGCATCTACCTAAAAGATAAATTATTAAATAGAAATCATGTTTTAAATCTCACCATTATTGCACTCAAACTGATCAGAATAGCATTTGTACATGACAGGGGGTTTAGGCGGACATTTTGCTAAATTTTCATCACTGCCATCAACGCAATCATCAATGTGATCACAGACCCATTCAGAAGGAATACATTTGTCACCGAGACGACATTCAAATTCATTTGCTTCACATGAACTCTTCGAGTTTCCATCACAGTATTCTTCATCAGAATAGTCACCACAATTGTTTATGCCATCACAAAGCAAAGTTTTATAGATACAAACTTTGTTTGAGCATAAGTAAGGGCATCCAACTCCACTCCTTTTTTGAACTGCGCTCTCCCTTGCTAATTTTCTCTCAATTTTAAGAGAACGATTTGCAAATGCGCTTGCTATTAGTAAGCAGCCCGTAAGGAGTAAATTCATTTGCATTGCTGCTGATTTACTATTGTTAAAGTTACTCTACATTTATACTATATTTCATGACGTATTTACACATTAGACAAGTAGTTAAATATTGTTTACTAATATTAAGTCTAACATTTCTTCACTTTATGGTGTTAATTTTTACTGAAATGCATAAAATTTTGACTATGTAAGAAAAACGTTATCTTAGTTAAAACATTTTATAAATTAACAACATTTTAAATGAAATTAGTGTAAAACCTTGATAAAAATTTTTAGCGAAACTACAGTACTTTGCTTGCCATTTTGAACAACACCAACTCTTAACATATATTATTGACAAGCAAACCAAGAAACGAGTCAACTTTTCTTTAAAGTAGCCGATCCGGACCAAACAAATTCAGACCCGACTGGCCCCAGCAGTTTCTGACCCGACCCAACCCAGGTTTTAATAATATAAATAGTTTTTTCTTTGATATTTTGTGTCATATTTAATATAAGAAATCCAATTGAAATAAGGTTGACGTGGAATCCTATTATTTATGCTAAAATATATGCGTTCAATTTCAATGACTCTACATCCTGAATCTTGAGTCTTGGCCCAACCTGTTTGTTAGCAGGAACTGGCTAATAGCTAACCCGCCTGGTTGTTAGCCCGATTCAACTCACGGGTTGACCCTGTTCCCAGGGCTGTTTGCAAGTACGGAGTGCCAGACCAAACCTACTCTTATTAAAAGCAATTTTTTTGTTGGATGTTAATTTGTATTTAGATGTGTTTTCTTTATTCCTAAGAATTATCAGAAACTAGAATATTTTTTGAATTGAGCTACACAATGATGATAAATAAATGACTCTATTAAAATTTAGAATTATTATTAGCGCTGTAAAAGTACTATTGTTGTTACAAATATGATTAACAACTCCCCGTTGCAGTTGGGTTTTATGAAATACACTTTTTCTTTGTTGTAAAAGATAACAGAATAGTTGAAGGTTTTTGTAGAAGGTGTTAGAATACACTAATATCATTAAGTCAAAATATCGATATTTTTTTAAAATGATACATTTAGCCAGAGGCCGCAGGCAATTTTTTATTTTTCTAGGGGATTAAAAGAGAGGTTATTACAAATTCTTCCTTATATATGCAATCTCAAATAAAATATAGACTTGCAATGTTATTTTGACCATTATAACCTTCGAAATAAACTACTCTCTCACATAGAATGATAAAAAATGACGATAAAACAAAATAACGAGTCTGATGCTATTCCAATCAATGGAATATTCAGTAGTTGATGAGGACAATGGTTGAGAGAGATTTCTTTTAGAATTGAAAAATTTTGATTAAAGCCTTGATTCAGTCATTGGTTTTGATTAAGTTTAACTACGACTTTAGAGTTTTAATTACATAATTTATCAGGATTTAAACATGGGGAAGAAGGGAACAGAAATCGCATAAATGACCTGTGAGACGACTTTCATCCTTCAGATGAAACACCTAAAATATTTAAATGTTTTTACTCTGTTCCCGTAAAAATAAAGTGCATTAAAGCAGAGTATATTTTTGCACAACTATAATAATACCTTCATCTTTTCTTAAGGAATAAGAGAGGTTCTTCATCACCAATTGCTGGGGAATGCATCCCATCAGGATTGCCATCCCAGTATTTGAGAGTGAAAGAAAAATGTATAACATATAACATATTTTTAACAAAAAAACGAAAGGGTAGCTATTTGATCTATAATAAATTTCTAAAATTTTCTCCATTAACATTGCGGGCCAGATGGCATCTCTAGTACAAAGTATTGATTGCTGCTGCCATTTCACCACGTAAAATTTTTGCAACCCTTTCATTACTTTGATTTGCATTGATCATACATTTTATCTTTCAAAAGTAGCCATCACCAGTATTTAGAGGAGACAGGTCTGGAGACTTTTGTGTCCATTTAACTGATAAATTGACTACCAAATTTGTAGTTAAGGTATTCTAAAGGGAGTGATACACTGTCAAACTTGTATGTCAAACTTAATTGCTTGTAAACATCTAACTGCAAGTTGGAAAGTCATTGAGGTGATACACGATCCAACTTGTGTGTCAAACTTGAAGATATAACGCGATTTCAACTAGAATCTAATTCAATACATTCGGTAAAAATATTATTGTCTTCACTGATATTATATTCTCCTATTTACAACAAGCGGAGAAAGCTATCGAATTTCAAAAAAGAATTTTATCAACAGCAAATTAAAATCCAATCGACAACAAATGCTATAGAATTTATAAACAATATAATGAAAAATTTTAAAATATAACTGAAATTTACATTAATATCTTGTACTTTTCGAACTTAATTATTTTTTTCAATTTCAATGAACAGATTTTATTAGATATTTTTAATCTTAATCTTGGTCTAGTAATCCGAAAATTTAAAAAAAATTTCATTTCTATATCTGTGTTATACCATAGCTATAAATACGCATGTATCTGTACGTACATTACTACGATAGCTATATAGCTGCTATATTACATAATTAGGGTAAACTGAGGTGAATTGGAAACGGAGTGAATCGGACACTATTACACTGTTTACATTTATTAGATTGTTTGAATACAGTGTTGGCGCAATATCGTTTATTTTTTGAAGATATTATCTGTGAGGACCTAATTTTCAAGATGAAGGACAAACAGCAATTAAAAGCTGCCATGTTAGCCAAATATGCATTTCCAAACACCTGGTGTAATTATGACATGGCATTTATAATTAATCACTTTCTCTGCATACAGACTAAAAAGAGGATTTGCAGCATAAGTTTTTGTCACATTGCACACTTAACAATGTAAGAATCAGATATATTTAGAAACTTTTAACCAATATATCACGAGTTTCTTAAAAACTAAAAATTAATTCTTGGGTCTATTAGTGGGGTGAATCGGACAGTTCTGTGGCATCTCATCCCAAAATTGAATGATGTAAGCATCTACTTGGAGATAACATATTAAAATTATTATATNCTTCGAAATGCTACAAGGTGGTCTTCAACGTTTGCAATGATTAGGCGATATTTTGAATTGACACCGTTCATTGACAGCACAGACCCGAATATGGCTATTTTGCTACTTTCGCCGACAGAGGGGGATGTGCGCAAACTCTTCGATTCTTTGATAGAAGAATTTCCACTATGCCGAAATTATCTCGAAAAGAACTCGACTATCGTTCATTCACCACTACTGGAGAGTGCTATCAGCAATTCTATATTAGGTGAAAATTTGGCTCAAGATGAAACCGATATTCTGGCGTCTGTTTTTGGAGAAAATGAAATTTCTGTTGTTCCTGATCAGCCAAACTCGCTTAACTTTGCTGAAGTTGCTTTGAAAAAAAAGAAAGTCTCCGCTTCATGTCATTTAAGTTGGGTGCCGCCAACTTCCAACCTGGTCGAGTGTCTGTTCAGTTCAGCTAAGCAAGTCATGAGCCCACATCGCAAAAACATGACACCCATGCATTTGGAAATCGTCATGTTCTTGAAGGTTAACAGGCGATTTTGGGATTCCTCAGTGCTGGATTTGGTTATCAATAAAGAAACTGCTGAGTAACTGTTGAAAATCATTGAATAATGTTTTTATCTTGTGTGCTGTAATTTTGAAAATAATTGCAAAAAAAATAATAATAATTGCAATTATTTATTTTTTGTTCTTAAAATAAAAATAATTTATTTTTGGTTCAAAATATATTTCAATAAATTATTTCCAGTGTCTGAGTGCCAGACCAAACCTACTCTTATTAAAGGGAATTAAGTTTGACACACAAGTTTGACCGTGTATCACCGCCTTTAAGGGGTGTGTCAAACTTAATTACATAATTGCTCACGCAAATCCACGATAAGTTTGATCGTGAATCACTCATTCAAACTTGTTGTCCAACCTGAAATCAGCGATCTAATCGCTTTTGATTTTTCTCGTCAAACAAGTGTGCTGGGTAATTAAGTTTGACATTTATCACCCCCTTCAAACAAGTGTGCCACACTTTCTGTTGCTATCGAGAAGTTATTAAAATCAATTAGCCATTTGTTATTTTAAAGAAATAGGTAAAACTGCGGACTCCGAGATAAATAACAAGTTGTTTATCTCGGATTCATCGGTAAACTCACGATGCATTATACAATTGTTGACAAAGAACATGGTTGCATTTATAAAGCTTTATAAATAGTTCCTTTGTTTGTCAAAAGCGCATCTTTTAATAAGAGGAACATGCGCATGCTTCAAGAGGCATCAATAGTTATTTCTAGATTCAATATGTCACTAGAATTGTTTAAAATCCATTCTCATAATACATTTATAAATGTTTCAACGAACTATATCACTAATATAGGAAATAAAGGAAATAAGTTTAAATATGAACATCACAAATTTTTTTACGGATTGTATAACAAACAAAAGGAATTCTATTTGCCAAGTATTGATTTAAATAATGGTAGGGCACTGAATGTCACAAAATGTGC
>CABFPE010000063.1:1518057-1530466 GCA_900660155.1 Hofstenia miamia | reverse complement strand
TCAGCCCCACGGCCTCTGACTTTGCACACGGCAAGCCTCAATCGGTTTGGAATATCTTTGCACATATCAAGAAACAGTCAAAGTTCGTTGTTGCCATGGGCTCAAAACCTTTTAAATACATGAAGGTATGGAGAGAATTTAAATCTTTTTCAAAAATTCGAAATTTTCAAAGAAAACGTGTTAATCATTTCAACAACCTCTGCCACAGCAACAGGCTTTAATAGAAGTTTCCAATATTGAATTAAAGAATGTTCCCCAATAGACCTACCCATGCCCAAAATTTTCAAATTTGGAAATAGGCTTGGGCATGTAAATGTGGAAAAACAGTTTCTCCTTTAAAAAGGACGCTAGACTGTGTAAGGTTAAAGTTCTTGAAAAGTATTTCATACATATATCCTATTTAGATTTTGCGTTCAAAGAAATGCGGTTAATAAGTAAAATACCATAGATGCGTGTGCGTTGAACTAAATGATGAGTATTGCCAAAACATTGAGAAAATGATCGAAGAATTTGTTAAGCAAAGTGTGTGGAGAATTATGATATATCAAATTGTAATTTTCAATATTTTTGGAAAATGGGGAATGCCGATAACTAACCCTACAATTTGTAGAGCAGAACGATCCGATTCTAACTACTTTAAGAATAAATTAATGCAATTTTCCAGGTATAACATTAAAATATCGGCAATTTCAAAATGTTTGATTATCTTAAATACATTGTATTGTAATCCAATGGCATTTTTTAAGAGAATGGAAAATAAAATCAAATTGTTATAGAAAATATAAATATTGTTATGATGTGGTGTATTCCATGTTCCATTATATACCAATATTAACAACTCTAATCTGGTATCCACAATTTGAAAGCATCCCCAAATAGAGGAGTGGCTCTCTACTTCACTTTCGCTTGTAAACCGTGATTAAAATTAAAAACTACTGTTATTAAGCCAAATGATTACCATCTTAATTATGCTGCTCATTTGCTTTTTACTTATTTGCTCATTTTCAAGCTGTCGCTGTTGGAGTCCAAGTTTCAAACTGCATTGAAAGTTGCTAAAATTAAACGTATTTTTAAATTTTTCTTAATGATTATTGACCAATATCCATCAGAACTATTCTGTAAGAATGTTCAAAAATGTTCTATGATAAGCACATTTCATATTCTTCTGAACGCTCATAAGCCAATGTCAATTTTGTTCCTCTGAGGATACCCTCTCTCAGACATAACTAGTACACTGTTATGGTTAATTATTCTTCCATCTGCTTTACTTTTCGCGCCCTTGACTCACTAGTAAACTACCAAATGAAATCGGAGTTTTCAAATTCATTTTACAACTTGGACATGTAAACACTTGAGTTACATAATTAGTTGCGCAATATTGAATTTTGGTAAAGACAACGTATATGAACAGAATAGCATTGAAACAAAAGAGCAACAAAATATTTAATGACCGGCTTAGCTCTTAAAACCTTATATTAAGTGCTTAGGGTTAAGTAATGGCAATTTGACAATGCCTTAGATGTCTATTTCACTTTCTAAGTTAACTTAATGCTACTCAGTTTACGGTCAGCCTCTATGGGACTGCTGGAAAAAATAAAAAGCGAAAGTGTTCAGAGAAAGTCAGCGAGACAGAACATTATTTCAATGTTTACACAACCCTTAACGGTGTGGACTCGGAGCTACGCACCACAAATCTCGGAGTATCGCAGGGAACAGACAGTGGCCCGGTTCTCTTCAACCCGGCAACAGATGACATAGTGAGGGACTCACCTGTAGCAATGAATTATTCTTTGACGACCTTTGCCTACGCAAAAAAATAACTCAGTAATTCCGGGTTCAGCAGATTTAGGAGATAGAGCTGATCAAATTCTAGACTCTTTGCAGCGCCAATATGCTTTGAAAAACTCTTTCTTCAACAATAATAAGACGCACGAATTAGTCTTCACATTTAGTTACTATACCCCCGAACCTATTGTTGACAAAGTCGCAGCTGTGAAAGTTCCCGGAGTTGTTATTGACGAGAAACTCAGCTTTAGACCAGATAGTGAGGCCGTAGTTGCGCGAGCAAACTCTACAGTGTTCCTGCTGCTGAAGCTGAGTTACAATCTACAAGTTTATTGTGGTCATTATTATCACTTACTGATGCAGCGTGTGCGGAGGGGCGGCCAAGACTATTCTTGAAAGATTGACGGAGTACAGAAGAAAGCCGTGCGCTTGGGAATCATATCAAACTACATTCCAATAAGGGAACATATCCGCATATCAGACCGAAGGGTATACAGACAAATCCAGCGCATGGGCGAAAAACATCCGCTGCATAAATACGTTCCGGAGCGAACAGAGTACGCAATCACAACGCTACGACCCAGACTACCGTCAGTGAGGAAAATGATTAGCTCTAAATAACGTTCCCTCTTCCCCAGCCGATTCCTGAAGTCGTGAACTCCCCTCCATTCATAATCGGCGTTATTGCAGATCAGGGGACTCTGATATATAAACATTGTTGATACGCAACACTGTATCTGACGTCATCTAGAACGTAAACTTAAATTCTAAATTTTACAACATTTTATAGACCTAAACCCTAACCCAAGTCACAACGTAATGTTTCTTAAAACTAAACCCTATAATCTAAACCTAAAACCTAAATTTTACAATATTTTATAGACGTAAACCCTAACCCAAGCCACAACGTAACGTTTCTTAAACCTAAACCCTATAATCTAAACCTAGAACCTAAATTTTACAATATTTTATAGACCTAAACCATAACCCAAGTCACAAAGTAATGTTTCTTAAATCTAAACCCTAAACAATGAATTTTTAACATTTGATGCCGTAAACCCTTAGCATGTCATTTGACGTCACTTCGGCTTTTAGAAATCAGAGTCCCCTGATCTGCAATAACGCCTCATAATCTTTATGTTATGATGATTATCATAACAATAAAAGTTTACTTACTTACTTACACCAATTTTCACTATTATACATACTAAAATGTTTAAGCAGAGATTTTAAGATACTAAAATTCTCATGAAATACATGTAAAGGCGTTACATTACTTTAGAGGACGCAGTCGAAGGGACCATGTCAATATTTTAGAATTTTGGATGAAATGTTGGGGTTAGTTTAATTATCATTTATACTGTCATTCCCTAAACTAAAATATTGTCAAAATAAACGCTTCATTTGAACAGCATTAATGAAATAGTTTAAAATGTTTATATAAAATTCATACTTTAATTTCCAATTCTACATCAACATTATGATCAATGTCATCAAAGAAACACTCTTTTTCACTGTCTTTGACATAAAACGAATATTCGTGTTCCTTTGTATATACAAATGAAATACAAATAAACAAAATTGGGATTACATTCGTCAACCCCATTTATGTTGACAGACGTGTATTATTTTGTATCTACTTTATTGGTTCAATGTCAATTGGTTCAATTGCAAATGAGACTTCTCTTCATTATAAAAAGAATTTAAACGAAAAAATTAAATCGAATACTTTCGAAGAATATTCTCGAATGATTTCGAAAACTCGATCGGAAATACTCGTAAGAGAAACTCGAATGAAAGTCGGCTTGTAAACGTAGCAAACATTTCTTAGCTTTAAAAATTCGAAATTATTTTAAGACTTGCGGAATTGATTCATTTAAATGGTCTATGTTTTAAAAAACTAAATATTTAAACTCAGGCTTTTTCTTAATGGTTTATTCTAGTGATTGCTAATAGCAAGTAAATATATTTCGAAATTCGACAATGCGTATTTCGAAGAACGTTATTTAGTTTGAGTAGCTATAAATTTAAATTAAATGGTCAATTGCGTTGTGTACGCAATTTATTTTTTCAGTTCTTGGCATTTTTACGTTTTAGTAAAACGGTTTTACAATGTAGATTGAAGGTAGCGTATGATTTCATTATGTTGAATAAAGAAGCATGCATTATGAATCCTTTTGACATAGATTATTGCTTAAAACAATTTTTCTCAAAGGGATGCTCAACCATAAATTGCAATTAATTGAAAGCCTAAATATTCAATCGATCAATCAATTTTCTCTAAAGTATTCTATCAAGTAACCTATTAATCACGTTTAGTTTGTTAATAAAAACTAACGAGAAGCATTTATTATAAAATATTCAGAAATAATTTAATGTTGCTGAAACTTGCAACTGGGTATATAATCTGAACTCGATACAATGCTTGAAAAGCATACTGACAGAATACTTAGTTTACCCTTTAAATGCCGCTTTTCCTTTCATTGTGAAATTTATGTATAATATAATTTTTAATATCTGAGGTATACAATGGTTTACAATAATTATATTCAATAAATATGATCTATAAAATTTGTAAAAATTCACAAAATTTCTAGATTGCCAATCGTTTAAAATCATATTACTAGAAGTTCATTAAGTTGGGAATCGTATTTGTCAATTAAATAAAATTTAAATTCAATTCAGATGATTTTAAGAACCATTTAATACATTTACAGGAATGTGAATTTTTGAAGATGAGATTTAAGAAACATTGAAGTAAGCAATTATTAAGAGAATCACATTGATTAAATAGTGTTAGTTAGATGAAATGATATTTCTCTGAAATTTTGGATACATTTTATATAACAGAAAAATTGTTTAACTTGCAAGGATTTTTAGAAATTTTATCCTGAGGGCATCTAGATTTTTTAAATGTTAATTGTTTCAACATAAAACTTTTTTGATTGACGTTTTCTAAGTCAATTTATTTCCAAATATATGAATGTATACTTCAAATTGATTGCATAATTTATGAAAAACATACTGAAATATTTTGAATTCGATTAAAATAATGTGGTTGAAACTTCTAGTTTGAATGGCAGCAAAAATGTTCATGCTATCAATGAACCTTAAAAAATGAATGAATATAAAGCTTTTCCACGCCACCCAGGGGGTAGCTTTCAGACGCGTTTTTTACCNCGAGAAGCATTTATTATAAAATATTCAGAAATAATTTAATGTTGCTGAAACTTGCAACTGGGTATATAATCTGAACTCGATACAATGCTTGAAAAGCATACTGACAGAATACTTAGTTTACCCTTTAAATGCCGCTTTTCCTTTCATTGTGAAATTTATGTATAATATAATTTTTAATATCTGAGGTATACAATGGTTTACAATAATTATATTCAATAAATATGATCTATAAAATTTGTAAAAATTCACAAAATTTCTAGATTGCCAATCGTTTAAAATCATATTACTAGAAGTTCATTAAGTTGGGAATCGTATTTGTCAATTAAATAAAATTTAAATTCAATTCAGATGATTTTAAGAACCATTTAATACATTTACAGGAATGTGAATTTTTGAAGATGAGATTTAAGAAACATTGAAGTAAGCAATTATTAAGAGAATCACATTGATTAAATAGTGTTAGTTAGATGAAATGATATTTCTCTGAAATTTTGGATACATTTTATATAACAGAAAAATTGTTTAACTTGCATAGATTTTTTAAATGTTAATTGTTTCAACATAAAACTTTTTTGATTGACATGTTTTCTAAGTTAATTTATTTCCAAATATATGAATGTATACTTCAAATTGATTGCATAATTTATGAAAAACACTGAAATATTTTGAATTCGATTAAAATAATGTGGTTGAAACTTCTAGTTTGAATGGCAGCAAAAATGTTCATGCTATCAATGAACCTTAAAAAATGAATGAATATAAAGCTTTTCCACGCCACCCAGGGGGTAGCTTTCAGACGCGTTTTTTACCGTGGTATCAACAATTGGTGCAGATATATAAGTGCACATATTTTCATGATGTCTTTCTGTTACTTGCAAGTAGTGAATTTTAAGTTGGTTTGTTTAATTTTTCACTATAGACTTAATGTTTTGTTTGAATTCTTCAGAAACACTTTATTTCACATTTTATGTTTAATGTTAATTCCTACTTTTTCTTAAGACAACAGATAATTATATAATACGTTATTCTAATAAATTCCTAGATTATTGTTAAAATATTATATGATATTTTTTTGTTATCCTCAAGTATCATTTTAGTTGAATTTATGTTACAAATGTTTTTGAGATTGCTTATTTTAATATAGTACAAATTTGAACTTCAATAGAATTTTTGTATAAGTTTCAATTATTTATATTTAAATTGTGTATGTAAATTGTGAAAATTTAATTAAAATGGCTTTCATGTATAAATTGATCTCCACTATTATAGAAAATTTTGGCTTTATGTGAGACATTCTTATTTATTAAATTGCTCTTCTTGGATACTATATTTACTTATAACTACATAATATTTCTGTTCAAAATAATATACAGGGTATGCGAAAAGTCCCTCACAAATTTAAAATTTGAATAAGTTTTAAAGTTCATGATATATTTACATTACATAAAAAAGAACATATAGTTAAATATTTACATTTAACGATAATCAATAATGCTGGACTTGAATGATCGTAATTAAATTGTGCTACTTATGGCTGAGTTCAAATCTCCTACAACTGTTCAACGCAAGTGGCCTAAACAGGATAAGCCAACAATAACTACAATTCGTCAGACCTATGAAAGGTTTCTGGAAACAGGGTCTGTTTATGACAGACCAAGGTCTGGTCGCCCAAGTGCTGATGGTGATACAGTAGAAAAAGTCAAACATTTTGAAGAAAATCCGACAACTTCACACAGAAAGGCTTCCCTATCATTGTCTTTACCCTCCAGATCAATTGCTGATATACTGAAATATAAAATTGGACTGAAATGTTTTAAGCTTTCTTGAGTACAGCAGCTGCTTCAAGATGACTATGTAGCACGCAACAACTTCTGCATTGATATTCTTGATCGGCATCAGCGGGATCCAAATTTTATTAGCCATATTCTTTTTTGAGATGAATCAAATTTTTCACTTAATGGCACAGTATCATCTCACAATGCCCACATTTATGGATATGAAAATCCACATGAGTATCAGGAAATTCAATTAAAGTCACCAAGTGTTACTGTATGGGCCGCTATGTCTATGACAAGCATAATAGGGCCTTACTTTTTTGATGGTACGGTCAATGGCAATTCTTATGAGGATATGCTGTCAAGCTTTCTAATACCATCTCTGAAACAAAAAAGAATCTGCAGCTCAACCATATTTCAGCAAGATGGGGCCCCATCTCATTGGTTGTTACGTGTGAGAAAGCTGTTAAACGAAACATTTTAAAGATGGCTGGATTGGAAGAGATGGTTCAATTGCCTGGCCTGCATGTTCGCCAGATCTCACCCCATTAGATTTCTTCTTGTGGGGATATGTGAAGGAGCTCGTGTATAGCAGAAAACCTAAGTCAATGGTGGACCTGAAAGAATACATTGTAGACGGAATAAAGACAATAACACCTGAGATTTTTCGTTTAAAAATCTCGAAAAAAGGCTTCATTTATGTGTTAATGAAAATGGTGGTCATTTTCAACATCCCCTTTAAATTTCACATCTTGTTATAAACTTAAGTTACTTAACTATATGTTCTTTTTTATTTGATGTGAATATATCATGTACTTTAAAACTTATTCAAATTTTAAATGTGTTAGGGACTTTTCGCTCACCCTGTATAATAAAAATAATATATTTCCATATTTACCATTGAGTTTTCATGGCAGGATATTAATTTTAGTAGTATTTTAACTATAATATTTGTACTGTAATTATATTGAATTATCACTTTGTTACTCAATTTGTTAATTTGAATTTCTTTTATCGATATTCAAGGCAGAATTACATATTTGTGAATATTAGAAATATGACATGCAATATATTGTAGGATCGACGGGTTTAATATTAGAATACGAGTAAAATCTAACGTATAATGCGCGTTTAACAACTGTCTGCAAGCACCGAGAGGGAATTATGTAAAGAAACCTACTTAATTAAATTATCGAATGAGTAATAACACATGTTAGTTGCGGAATAGTACATCTAAGCCTCTAGTACACTAATTGGAAATTAATCGAAAATAGAGTTTAGCTTACACATAATTTGAATTTCACCCGCGCCATGCCTAACAGCCATTTAAATAAATTAATTTAACGGTAAAGTATAACCACCACAAGAATGAATGCCTTCTAGTTAGATCATGGAAGAGCTGACGGGTATCACAAGGCTGACGCACTTGTGCTGCCTCAGATGTACCACCAGCTCTTCCCTGATAAAAAATTGAATTAAGTTTGACATCAAATTATCAGTAATCGAATGGTATGTAAAATTGAGAGCAACCGATTTAAACCAAATCAAATGATTTAATGGAACTAATGCGTACAGGTTTTCCCTAATTTAACTATTAATAAAAAATGTAAATAATCGACAACAATAAATTTGGTAGCGGAACTACCATAACATTTCAGGAGGTTTCGCCCAAAAGTTTGTAAATGTCTGAATTATAGCAAACTCAGAGAGGTCACGCTCAGCTTGCAACTGAGTGTTGATGAAATCCTTGGCTTGTTTGGAGTAGTATGGGGGCGCACCATCATGTTGAAAAATAACAGACTGCATTTTTCGTTTGTATTAGTTGCCGTAAGTCAATAAATCAAAATTTTACAACAAAATCACTTTTACACAGGATCCCCGAGAAATGTCATATGATTGATATAGCCATAGTATGCTAATAGTTTTAGGTCAAAATTTGTCCTACATCAAAATTCCATGAAAACTTACAATACTATTTCATTGATGTGCAATTCCATTATGTTTTTAGAATGTAGGAAGTTCATTTCCAAAGCAGGGGTACATGAAACTAATGTCATCCAGGCTTTTCACATTTATTGACAAAGCGTATTTCATATTAATTAAAACACTTTTTTGCCTTGGACTTGCTAAGCGATGCAAAACAACAAAGTTATTTCATAGTCATTTTCAAAATTTGATTTTCTTTAATCTGCATAAATATTGTTTCATTTAGTCTTCAATATTGAAGCATGGCTTTCTTTACATGCAATAGTAATACATATCGCAAAAATTTAAATTGACGTATACGATTAATATTTAGATCCATTCTTTGACCATCGTAATGTATTAGCAATGGGATTTGATGCTGGAAAGAAAATTCAGCTAATGTTTTTTCGCGCCTTAAAAACGCAAACAAAACCAGAACAAATTGCAAAGTACATTAAAGAGACATTTCCTGCATACGCTTTTGGCTATTCTTGCATTCGGGTAAAATGTAAATCAGAGATTGATACTATGAATCTTTTCTTCAATCGCGACACTGGTTGTGTTACTTGCAATAAATGCAAGTTTACTGTTGATTTCGATGAATTTAAAAATGTGTTACAACTTAAGCTAAAATCTTCAGACTCTACTCCATGTCAACCTGTCAAGCCAGAGACTAGAAACTTAATGAATCTTAAGCTGTTAAAAGATGTTAATGTCGACAATGAAATTCCATTTTTGTCTCATTTCGATAGGCGACTTCTATTAAAATATTTTTCACATGGCCTATATTATTCTGAACAATATAATGATGTTATTTCAGTAATTGAAGATGGTCATGGAAATGTATATCAAACCTATTCCTTCAGGAAAGATATTTATTCTCCCCCGCTGAACTTTTCTGGGGTATTTGGTGCGATATCTAATGAATCTAAAAAAATTATTGTTACTGATTCCCCTCTTAATGCAGTTGCTTTAAAACTGTTAATTGGAAACGACTATTCTGTAATTGCAATAAACTTTACTTTAAATCCCATTGTAATGGTCCCTTCGGTAATTCCCAAACTAGAGCAATTTTCTCGTGTTGTTTTCTATGTTTCACAATTACAAAAAAAATATTCACAAATTCACTTTCTTTCAAATTTGCTTGGTATACGAAGATGTTTCTACGTCGCGCAAGAGTCTAATGAGGGAATCGATGTAGTGGATATGCCTTACAAAATAAACGCTACAGACTTCCGATCACATTTTGCGAACAAAATTACTTCAATTGCCGCGAAAAATACAATCCACTTTTCTTCAAATTGGAATGAAGTTAGTGACTTTTTGGAGAATCCATATTTCATGCGTGGTTACCAGTTTCAACGTTATGAAAAGGTGCTTTTCTACAGGTGCTCGACAACTTATGAAATATAATCTTTTAATGACTAATGATTTATTTAGCTGAATGAAATTTTGGGAGGTCTCCGCTTGGGGGAGTTGTCTATTATTACCGGCCAAACAGGTTCTGGGAAGACAACATTTGTGAATGAAATGGCTTTGGACATTTGTGTTTCGAACAATATTCCTTCGTTGGTGTTTAGTGCAGAAATAAATGATGTTATTACGCGGATGAATATCGCTCAGCAATTAATTTTAAGGCCAATAACTAAAGAAAATTCTTCTCTTGCACATAAATCACTTGAAAAAATCCCGTTGTTTATGTACAAGTCAACGAGTTGTTTGCATTTATCAGATTTTATCGTGGTATGTGTGAATTTAATTAATTATAGTAGGTGTTCTGCGCAAATAGTTTCCAATATTTTCATGCTTTCCCAGATAATTTATATTAAATTGGTTTCCTCTAACTTGAAAAATAGACAAGTCGTCCATATTTATTCTCTAAGTTTATCATCAATGAACGATTAAAATGAATTTCGGTGGGTTCTTAAATGTATAATTCACTTCAAGACTAATAATATGTGAAGTGCGCACTAGGAATAAACAATTCATTATTTAAAATTCAAATGTCTCCTTTTCATAGCGATAATGTAGTGGCTGAGACAGTACTTACCGCGAATTTTCTTTTTATGTAGTTTGTTCGGATTTACTGCTTAAACTGTAGACTTCTATAGGTGGAAAATATTGGTGATTGCACGTTAATTGAAATCTTCATTAAAAATTATAGTATTGTATTATAACGTGCTACCTAACAAAGTGGGCTCATGTCTATCGAAAAATCTGTAATTTCATTTGGCGTAGCATTTATTTATCATTCGCATTTTGGTTAAATCAGTATCTTGCAGGGTTGTTGCACCAAACATTACGCTCTTAGAAAATCAAGATCACTATCCTTTTAAACAAATAAGGTCTTTAAAATGCAATACTGCGTTGATTGAATTCGCTAACTGAAGTGTCCTTTGAAGTTATATGTAGTAGTAGAAACGTATATTATATATTTTAAATAAGTTTTTATATTAAATATTACAATGAATAACTATTAAAATACTTAGCACCGAAAATAATAAATTGAGAACTACGAATTTGAGTATGATGCTTTTCAATGATGCATTTTCTAGAAAAATGTAGCTTAGCTGGAATTTTTCTATGTAAGGCATGATCTGCTTCTATAAATTTTTGAAATAGTTGCATTGTTTGATGTATTCTACGAAGTTTTATATGAATGTTCCTTTGTTGGTCTATAATTCGTAAAGCACGGTTGCAAACAAGCTGAATTTTATTGTTCAATTTATCAGGCAATTGTACAAATACCGCAGCAGCATAATAAAATATACTGAGCACAATAGATTGAAAAACATCGTATATGAATTTATCTGAAACCAAAGGGCTAATTATTCTTAAACAATGTAGCAGTTTTGAGGCTTTGAGACAAATATAATTTACATGGTCATCCCACTTTAGATTTCAATTAATAATTAATCCAAGCAATTTATATGTAAATACAATTTCCAGGTCATCAGGAAAAGAATATATCTTGCTTCCAAAAATCATTTGTTTTGATTTCGTTGTATTCAACTTCAAAAGATTTTTTAATGAACATTCTTGTATATGTTCAAACTCCGTTTTAATGAGTGTATTTTTTATTGGGGTTATGGAAGTCAAATCATCAGCATATTTAGCGAATGTTTTCCGCAATTAGAAACTTGCAGATCTGCAACAAAAACAATAAACATTTTCGGTCCCAAAAGTGATCCTTGTGGAACACCTCTCGTAATACGGTAACATTTGCTCATTTTATTACCATTTTTTTTGTAGAAATATCGATCAGGTAAGTAGTTCGATAAAATTTTGATGAACCCTAAAGGGAAATTTAAATCAACAAGTTTTTTCTGTAAAATTGGATGAGGAATACAATCAAATGCTTTGCTGAAATCGAAAAATTGTACTAGCACAGAATTGACGTCATCTACAAAACGCGTTACATTATCTAAGATTTCAATCAGAGCAATTGTTGTGGAACACTTTTTTTATATGCAAATTGGGAATTATCCAAATCAGAGAAATAATTTTTTTGTGCTGCTACACAAGATTTCTTCTAAGTATTTAGCGTGAACTGATCAGAGAAATATGACGATAGTGTCATTAGGTGTTGGTCTAGCTATTTTGGGAATCGGACTAATTAACACTTTTTTCCATTGACTTGGAACTACGCGTTCCTGAATACAGCAATTTATAAGGTAACAAATCGGGTCCGCAAGTTCCAGTGC
>CABFPE010000063.1:1496806-1515874 GCA_900660155.1 Hofstenia miamia | reverse complement strand
TACCTCACTTATTGTTTTAAATTCTTCTTCTGCAGTGCTTTCTACCAACCCATTTATACGTAAATTATAACAGGTTTTGTTTTCCAATCTATTTACAGCAGAAGAAATCTTTTGAAGCTCTTCAAATGCTGGTGAATCTGTTGCCGGTTTCAGTTTTAGATCCATATGAAATTTATTGATATCTTCACGAAGTTTTTCAATTTCTTCACCAGTTCTAGCTATTTTATCTTTGAGATCAACAAACATTTCTTCATTGTCAAAACTGTATAGTCGTTTTGTTGAACAGTTTTCACATAACCAAACTAGAATATCGTTTTTTAAATCAATAGTTTTTCTAACCAATGCTGTCAGTAGTTTTGATTAAATTAGAGCATGTACTATGTTGAATGTTATCACAGTTTGTACATTTAATGAATTCATTATCATTACAATCATTTAAGCATTTTATGCATGCACGGCTTGTCATTACAATATGCACAAATCTGATATCATTCGTTTCCACAATTATAATTTACTTTAACCTAAAGATCACCAGCAAATTATTTCAACTTCTGTTTGAACACAGCCACATTCATTATTATTATTATTATTATTATTATTATTATTCCAGAAGATCGTTGGGATAAAGGAATAAAAGAATTTGGCAAAGACGCAGCATAAAAATAAACTCGAATGGCAGTGAGCTTTGAACAGTTCTTGAATGTATCAATATGGAAATAGTTAAAGGGTTTTCTTTTGAAAGCATTAAGAAAAGACCCATTATATGTCAAAAATTGTAAATGATTACAATTTGTAGGGTTAAACCAATTGCGCGTCGATGCAAACATTAAAAGTAGAAGATCCGCCTGGCCAAAAGCGTAAACTATCCAAGCCAATTAGTTGAATTAACCAAAAGCAGAATAGCACTTAAGCGCAAAAAAAATCCAAGTAATGCAAAGTCTGTAAAAAACACTTCAAATTTAAACTGTTTGTCCCTTGTTTTTTTTCACCCATAAATTTGAGGTATAACCAAGCCGGAATTCTCTTTCAAACTGGTCAGGCTTGAGTGAAAATTATTTATATGTATAATGGTATTTGTTAGTTACAGAAACAATAGTGAAATTCTAATTAAAGATAAGTGTTTTAAAGGAAGAACTGTAATTCATATTTACTTTCATATGCTTGGCTATTCTCATATTCTGAAACGTGCCAGGTGGCAGGACACTAGTTTATTTAGATCACTTAGTGAATAACTTACATCGTGGATGTCCACTATTTAGTATACATTCATGTGTAAGTTAAAGCAAGACCTACTAAAAGTCTCATAGATCTTAGTGAAAACATTGGATAAATTAGAACGCGACATGCTAGTTTTCAAAGAATCATTTCAACAATTGTGAAACAACGACAATTTTCTTATATTAAATTTCAGTTAATCTCAATATTTTAAATATATCTCGTTTTTAATTATATATTAAAAAACATTACAGTTAAAACCTTTTATTTTACACCAAACTGCGGACTTCTAATGAAGCCGATGATAAATGAAATCTGCAGGAATTGAGGTGAACATATTTGCGCCTCAGAAAGTCCTCTGTTACGCCAATTTTATGCCATGTTGACAATACGGTAGATGATGAAAATTTGCTTGCTTAAAATGTTATTTTTCACAAAATATATGAGCAGGTGTTAAATTTTGTTATTTGGTATTTTGGTACTGTTCCAACAGCCGATAGAAGTCGATAGTGGAAACTGTACTAAAGCTAGTCGAATAGCTACTTGAAACTAATTGCTTTCTTCTCAAGTAAGGAACAGACTTCCAAAATGTAAATTATTGTCGTTGAAATGTTTCAACTTCAAAATATGCAAACATTGTTTACATACCAAAATAGACCAATCAATCCACAGATGTTATATTTCTTACTGTCAATCAAAGATGATAATTTATCATCTGATAAAGATCGATAGGCTATTCCAACTCCGCTTTTTCTGATAAAAAAATCGGATGGTAAAAAATCGCCAATGTGAACGAAAATAATTGCATTTTCTACTAAAATTTGCTGATAAAAGTCGATAGTGGGAACACACCTTAAGACATCGAAAAATTTCAAAAATGTATTAAATAGAACGAATATAAACTTCTGATGTTTCTTTTTAAACCTGAATGTGTATTTAAATTATGGTTAACTTTCCTGATTATGCTATAAATGCATTACAAGACACAAAAATCTATTCAATCTACAAATTCGAATGGGGTATATGAAATGCAAGTAAACAACTTTACAGGAACAATTCAATCGATTATGGTAACAACAAATTCGTTCTAAAATTTCATATACATCAGTTTGTTCTGTTCAAAGAATCTGGCCAAAACTGATCCGTGATTATTAAAATAATCTATTTTTCAAATATATTTTTATGGTTTATATAGTCTAATTTTTTTACAAAACTGTGCATAATAATATACAGTCAAACCTCGGTTATCGAACGCTTCTGTTCTCGACTAAATCGATTTTAGAAAAAAAGTTCGAAAATTTTACGTCTCAGAACTCGACCAAATTTCTGCTCTCGAAAACCGAGGTTTGACTGTATAATGTACACATTGTTTTCACTTTTCAGTTTCGATATTTTGCTAGTTAATTGTAATTTAGATGCTAGAAAAATCTTGCTTTCAATATAACATTAAACACTTGGTCATCGACAATCTAATGGCCATTAGCAGTCATCTTCCCGCAAATATAGAACGAATGGCATACAGTGAGCGCATAGTTGATAGATTGCGCCAATTTGCTAATGATTTCAATGTGCATATTAGTCTTGTTGCGCATCCTCGGAAATCTTTGGAGAAGCAGGTATTTGTTGCTAAATTTTTTATTTTAAATGTTGGTTTATTTATTATTGGAATCATCCCCCTCCCCGTACTTTTCTTTTACAACAAATATGAATTTTAAAAAATGCATTGCATACTGTGCTTATGGCTCTATTTTTTTCAAATGCTGCAAATGAGTTTTTTGGAATAAAAAATGTTATAACTTTGATGCCTGAACTATTTCGCATTAATTTTAATATGGTTAACAAAAGTCAATTCCGGTTATTCTTTGTCGCATATTTAGAATAGTGGGCCAATCTTTCATCATCAGTTGATAAATAGTTGCTATCAAATTTGATAACCTGTAAAACCAAGTTTGCTTTCGAAATTCGTAGTGCTCAAATATCGGCAATAAATTCAAATTCTATAAAAAGGGCATGAGCTAGTAGGGACATTTCACACTCACCAGCACGATTGAAATAAATTGAAGCAAAACAGACGGAACGTGTTGAACTGTTTGACCATCAATGGATCATGATTGTAAACTTTTCTGGAAGAAAGTAGTAATTTTCTCAAAAAATAGATTGTAGAAACATGGCATTCTATTCTTTGTGAGATTATACATCATTCCAGAGGTGGATAAAAAAATTTGTTGCTATAATTTACTATTTTGAAAACCATTGACCCATTACCCAACCAATTTTAAATTCGTAACCAATAACTCGGCTTTTTTGTGGCATCACTCATTTTACAGTAATCAATATACATAGAAAAATTAACAAACAAATAATATATTGAAACAAGACTGGTACACATTATTGCTCTTCAAAAACATAGTTGTCTCTAATGTATCGCAATTTAATTGATTGCAGTTTTTGCATAGCTTAATATCTCTAAAGCAAAAGTCACTCTCAGATAAAATAAAAAATGTGTAATTTTTTAACCTGTTTAATATCATTTTACTTGGATAATTAAATTAAATCAATTTTTATATTTCGAGGGTTGATGGTGGAATCAGTTTTCAACTTGCTAGAAGTCCAAGTTTAGCTGCCAGATATTTTTCTGCAATATAAATATAGTCGTATTTCTTCAATCTTTAATTGGTTTTTTGGTAAACCATTTGCCGTTCGTTTTTTCTTGAGCCACTCACCTTTTTGAATTTGTTAGTCTTCTTCACTTAAAATTGCAAATGTATTATCAATAAACGAATCTATACATCTCAAACAGACTTTTGATACTTCTTTACTTTTATAAATTACACATTTGTTGCCTGATATTCTGGTTTTGATCAACTTCTCTAACAATGTGAGCAGAATGTGTGCGTGCATCGTATTGTCATTGGCTAAATAAAATACTCCTTGCATATTGTTTGCCCTATTTCTCATTTAAATTTGATCTCATTAGGCGTTTTGATGGAATAAAATAGAACATGTATATCAGCGGATTGTCACTCTTCGTAATTAACATCAACTTGTACTTTTCCAGCTCCTCTGGAAGCAACGCAATGAATGCTTCAATAGTAACATCTGATTGTTCCTCTTCACCATGTCTTCCACGCATTACTATGTTGCAGTGTTGTTACAAATGTGTTCGATCGCTGGTAGGACTGCTGGAAAACTGCTGTACCACTAAAATCCATAAATGACTGCTTTGTTGACTCGCTAGTCCACATATTGATAACCACTGAAACAGTTTTGCAAGATACAGCACGTAAGTCATTCAACCATCCTTTACCAACAGACCAGATGTTCCTGATATTGTCGTTTAACGAATTTCCTGCTTGAACCATACCTGGTTGACGGCTGCATTGTCATTACATTTTCCTATTTCTTCGCCTAGTTGAAATAAGTTTTAGAGTTGGAAACTATAGAGATTGAAACAGCTGTATACCTTGAACAGCAAACACGGTTTCTGCATCTCTTCACCAGCTGGAGAATTTATTATTTGTTGTAGGATGCAACTGGACTTAAACTAGAGATAGTAGTTTGATTGGTATTCAGTCTGTTGTCCAAAACAAGATATGTCTTCTTTCTTTGACAGTATTTGAAAAGTTTTAAAGCAATTCTGGTAAATGTAAATCTCGAAATTACAGAATATATTTGAATATTTACCACTATCTCCACATTTTAAATCTTTTGTCTCGTTACTAGTTATTTCGTTTTACACATTTAATCATTGTTAGATTAGCAAATGTGGCAGCAACCTTTCAATGGAGTTCACCGTAGTTATGATCAGGGATTTCAATTAATTGAGAAATTTCTAGATTGGTAATCGTTTGACGTAATTGTAATAGAAATTGATTTTTTCAAGCAAAACATAATTAGAATTGAAATTAAAAGGTAAATTGAAAAATAATTGGTTTAGGACACACAACAAAGCGTGAAGGGAATATCGCTAAAAACATTAAATAGGAAGGACGTACAAGCAATCTGTATTTTATTACGTTATATTCCTGACGTGTTCCCCATACCCAATTGCAGAGGAGCTTGCAATGTTTGTCGTTTACAACTCTAGACGCTAACGCGATCAAGTTTTAGTAGCTAGTAACCAAGTATTAAAATTCAGCGAAAGAAATTTATAAGATACAAACAAATCGAAATGTACAAAAAAATTTAAAATGCAAAGAGAATATAAACGGTAGCTACAATATTTATAAAATCAACTATAATCAATCAGTGCTCTATTTTTGTTAAGGAACACGTTCCCGTCATGATGATCTGGTGTTAGCCTACTTTGTAAACAGGACTTTGAAATTCAGCCAAGGGAAAAAACAGCCCTTCCTAATCACAACTACAGAGTGCCCCACAAAAAATTTCATACCTTAGGTATTGAGTTTTGGATAATAAAACACTCCAATTAAAGTAGTCCATGACCTTTAGGTCTGGACTCTTAGCAGGCTATTCATCTGGCTGAATGAAATCAGGTGTATTCGCATGAATCCAAACTACCTGAAATTCGAGATCTGTGAGCTCTTGCTCCGTCTTGCTGCCATGTCCATTCTCCTTGCATAATGTTGCCAATATCTTGGAACATAGCCGGACATATTTCGGTAGTGTATACATGTTTGTTAACAATCTTTTTCTTCAATAAATCTGAGCGCGGATCTGCCATGCCATGAAACTGCTGCATAACAGATAATTGAAGGCATTTGATGGTCGACTTCCACTAATAAATCTTCATCGGGAATGTCTCTTTTAATAGTACATTCTCGATAAATTCGACCATTCTGGGTGTTTAAAGGCGCGAAAAGTTGGACATTGGTGTCATTAGAGAACCATACTGTTTTCTTTGTGTATAAGTTTAATACATTTGTTTTTACTGTTCTGTAGCCCTTTAAAGTTCAAGCCTTCAAAATTGGTGATACAGTGCCTTTTGATGTTCCTGTAACAGCAACAATTTCTCTTTGACTACAGTGACCCCTTGACTTGTCTGGTGGGTTACCACGAGGTTCACAACTTCTCTCCGAGTAGGCGACAAATGTTGCTGAACAAGTCCACTTCCTCGTTTACGTGAGCTAGAGGCCTCGGGACCTTCCAAACTTAACCTTGCTGTAACTGCATAAAATTGATTATCGCTGATAGCGACCATTTTATAGGCCCCCAAGTAGGATTTTCTTCTTTGAATAAAGTAATTACTTTCCGCTGCAAATCCGTAAGTTAAGCCATTATAACTAAAATGAAATAAAAAACAATTAAATACTATCGCTATATAGTATTGCTAACTAAAATGCAAACAACTAATACTATACAGATATGCATGTCAAATATCTTTTGGTTTTTTGTGTAGCACCCTATAGTAGAAAACATTTAAATCAATTTCAGCGTCAACATTTTCCTTGACTTTAAAAGAAGAAAATGAAATTGCTTTTGTAAACGTATAAGNGTATATGGGGTGCTTGGGATTTATCAAGTTTTAATCATGTATGGCGCGCATTCAATGAAATGTCCCATGAAATGTCAAATGTGTTTTTAGTATTATTCACATTTTCAGGGCTTACCATGTTGCTGTTAACAGCGTCGATGTTTTCTTACTTAATGCTTAGATAGAATAGATAAAAAATTCGTAGATTGCTCCACAAAAAACCAAAGCATGTTTAAACATGGATTTCTTACATGGATTTTTTAAACATGGGTTGTAACAGAATACAAATGCCGGGAAAACAAAATAACTAAAAAATATTACTTTACAAATGTTCAAAATTGCCACCTTCTCTGTCAATACATCTCTGCAATCTGGGAATCCATGCTGCTGTAGCTCTTTGTATTTGCTCTTGAGGGATTACATTCTCTCCGAGTAGGCGACAAAAGTTGCCGAACAAGTCCACTTCCTCGTTTACGTGAGCTAGAGGCCTCGGGACCTTCCAAACTTAACCTTGCTGTAACTGCATAAAATTGATTATCGCTGATAGCGACCATTTTATAGGCCCCCAAGTAGGATTTTCTTCTTTGAATAAAGTAATTACTTTCCGCTGCAAATCCGTAAGTTAAGCCATTATAACTAAAATGAAATAAAAAACAATTAAATACTATCGCTATATAGTATTGCTAACTAAAATGCAAACAACTAATACTATACAGATATGCATGTCAAATATCTTTTGGTTTTTTGTGTAGCACCCTATAGTAGATTTTAAAAAATTCGAAATTTTCAAAGAAAACTTTTTAATCTTTTCATCAGCCTCTGCCACAGCAGTACTCTTTAATCGAAATGTTCAACTTTGCATTAAAGTATGTTTCCCAATAGACCCCAAGATTATTAAATTAGGTAATAGGCTTGTAGAAAATTCTTTGTAAATGTGGAAAAACGGTTTGTCCTTTAAAAAGAACGCTAGGCTGTTTAAGGTTATTACTACCTCGAACTTGGGCATTAAATTCATTCGCAGCACTCCTGCATTTTNTTCTTTGAATAAAGTAATTACTTTCCACTGCAAATCCGTAAGTTGAGCTATTATAACTAAAATGAAATAAAAAACAATTAAATACTATCGCTATATAGTATTGCTAACTAAAATGCAAACAACTAATACTATACAGATATGCATGTCAAATATCTTTTGGTTTTTTGTGTAGCACCCTATAGTAGAAAACATTTAAATCAATTTCAGCGTCAACATTTTCCTTGACTTTAAAAGAAGAAAATGAAATTGCTTTTGTAAACGTATAAGGATGATCGTTGCTTTCTACCGAATTGTTTGCGAAATCAGCAGCCTTTAAAACAATATGCTCGTAGAATGAGCCGCATGAGTACAATAAGGTTTGACATACAGAATTGTTGTCAATATGCTTTTGTAGCAGGTGTCAAATAACATTTGATGAGCAGATTCTTTAGCCGCTAAATGTTTCAATAATCTCAATTCAACTAGGCCACAATTCACAGGAATACAAAAAAATAAAACAAAATTTTTTAAATATTAAAAATTAAAATCTCAGATATTACATTATTTCGCCATACATTTACATGTAGTCTCTAAGATATTGCTATTTCCACGCTAATTCCTGAAATTTTGCATACTTTGCTGATGGAATGCATATTAGAATTCATCAAACAAATAAAAATAAAAACATTTAAAAGAGTTGAAAATTACTTTGATTGCTAATTAGCATTTATTTTATGATGTTGCATAAATTTCAGAGTGCTAATAACGCTAATAACCCATTTCACAGTAGCACTGCACATTCGTAGTCACGCACTTCCTTAATCATACTTATTAAAGTGGGCGTGACTATTCCTTTAGGAGTGATGTAGCGATCAACGCATTCACCACATTTCAAACTCGTATGCTTTAAAATGTTTGCAATCGATTTTACTAAGAAATTGCACTTTTTGACAACCTGATTTACATGCAGGCTCCAGCGGAGGTTCTTCTGGAGAATGACAACAAGATATTTTATCGATTCAGCACAAGGTATATTGTCGCCCTTAATGACTGCCGTCTTCGTAATATAAATTTTTAATTCAATATCTCTGCATTTCTGTTGAAACGTAACCTTATATATTTATCATTAACTTAAATGCAACCAATCGTCATTTTTCATAAAACTTTTAATATATTGCAGATATCTTTTGTATAAATATAGAAATCATTTGGTAAGTTATTACCATTTAAAGTTTAAATATTAATAACTTTCCAAAAGAATGCTATATTGAAGGATATATCAGGGTAAACAACTATCCCAGCTTGTAATTCAAGGCTTAACATTAAAGTCTCTGGCAAAAAAATTACGTCATATCACAGTGGTTATTCAAATAATGAAGTATTTTTTTAAGGAATACATTTCTTCTGTGATTTGAAGGAGAAAGTCGATTTTGAAGATAACTTTTTGAAAGACGTGTAAAGGCGAATAACACTCTGGGTCTGCATGAAAATTCTTCATATAATTTAAAATATCAAATTCGTTTGAGTCTTTAGCTGATATAAAATCTTTAAAAGAAACAGAATGAATGTGTAAATAATTATGATCATTAGTACTAAGTTTTTAAACAGAAACAATTTCTTTAATTGATCAAAGACACTACAAGAAAATAACAAAGCATTAACAATTGAATTATTATCTATCCACTTTCCAAGAACAGAATGAATGGGAGCGGTAAAAGCAGGCTCAGAACACCCAATGTGTCTAACATCAGCGCCATGATCTTGTAAAGTAATGTAAGTTCGTTAAGCGGTTTCAAAACATTGCAAATATTTTCAAGAGATCTCCAACAGAAATCGTTGGGCAAACGGCATCGGGCAGTACTAGAATTAAAACATCTTTAAGCTCAAAAAATCGTTCCAACATTGATAAAAGCGAATTCCATCGAATGAAATTCTCTTTTGCAAGCTTTAAAACAGGCTTCTGTGCAGCAATTTGTGTATCTGTAACTTTATCAAACATTCGAGGCTTATTGTGAATAAAAGACACACATCTTCTCACAACTTCAATCGTTTGAACAAAATGTCCATCAGGAGCATCAATATCTTCATTATCATTTTCAAACTATCTAGTGCTTGATCAGCTATTTGGATGAGCTTTCGAACAATTAAATTTTTAATGTGGTCTCGGCATGGAAAATTATACTAACCCATTATATCGGCAACATCTTGCACATCAGCACCACAATCAGTAATAAAAATAATTAAATCATTTGGGGTTAAGTGAAATAGATTCAAAAGATTTTTTAAACAAACACAGATCTCTGCAATTCCACAAAACCTAACATAATTGATCAAACCTAGACAGATGCTCTTCTGGCCAATGGATAAATATACACCAATGGATCTTTTCCCATCAGCTGAAGTCCATTTATAAATTAGATGGAGAGAACTTGTTTTTTGTCTCTTGAATCAATCAAAGTTGTAATTTTATAGTGCAGAAGTGCAGATCTTGGTAGCACTCCTCCAATTCATTGTTAATGATTGGTAATTTACAGTTGAGAAATTCATTCTTTGGTGGAAGACTTGAAGTATTTTTAAATTCACTACCTCTTCATAGACAAGTTTTGTCACTTCAAACAATCCATTTTCCTTTTCAATTTTTGATTTTTTAGCAAAGGCCAATGTTGACTGGCCCCAGCGCTGGTCTTTTCTCAGTGTCGCACAATGTGGTGTGTCTAAGAAGGGCAGTTGTACCTGACTTCGGTCATTTAATAAGTTCACCATATTTTATACATTTTCTGTATTCAGTTTTCCATCCATTAACAAACTGCACAAAGTTAAACTTATTGATTTCATTTGAAGATTGCCTAGCTGCTTATATTCTATGTGATCATTTGCAGCTCTAACACTTAGGGCTCACGCAATTCAACAATTTCAGGATCCGCCATGAATCTAAAATCTAAACTTATATATTAGTAGCTATATCAAGCTATTCGATTTTGATATTGGTTATGATATTGATATTATCAATTTGATAATTAGAAAAATACAAGTTTTTGTGTTAACAAAAAGTAAAAAGTTCAATATTTCGCGATTTAATAAAACCTATAGGAATACAAACAATAATGCATAACAATCTATAAAAAACAACTTAGCATAATATAAAGATTAACGTTATAAAATGATTATATATATGTAATTCCATTGCTATATTATTGTAATGTAATCAGCATCGGCGCAGTGGCAGCAATCAAAAGCTATCCATGTCAATTTCAAATTTCAAACAGTACTATTTTGCAATTTTGCATTACATAGACCTTTGCATTATAGTCGCCTTTGCGTAAAAGTAACATTATAATTATAAATTAATGTCGGATATGAATTTTCTTGTTTTTACAATGTTACGATGCAGAAATTTTAAATTTCAACAATTTTTTTCATCATTTGATTAAGGAACACAAGACTTACCAATTAGCCTATACAATTAAAAAATTATGGCAATGTTATTGTCAATTAGATAGCACATAATCATTTACTAAAACTATTCATTCTATACACTATAAAAAATGCAAATTCTCTATGAAAATGTTTTAAATTGCAAATATATTTCAATCAATATGTCTTTTAAGATATTATATGAACAAATTCATTTTCCGAAAATAAATTTATATTGTTCAATTTGTATAGAAAGAGAAATTAATTTCTAATTGTGTCAGAAAAACATCTTAAAAAATTTAGTGTAAGTATATTTCAGGAGGTATTAAAATAAATACATTTAAGCTAAAATATCTATTAATTTTTTACCTTCTCAACACTTCTCAAACCATATGTAAACGATTGAATCATTTAAATATAAAATATCTATCATCAATCCTTTGACAATTTATTAATTTTTACTATTTTTGCCACCTTAAAACTGAAGAGGTTGACAAACTTTTTGATTGATTGCATTTATTATTTTCTTACCCATGTAGCTATATTGGGATGTTCCACGGCGACATCATTTCCATTTCACAGTAGCAGTCCACATTCGTAGTCACGCACTTCCTTAATCATACTTAATAAAGTGGGCGTGACTATTCCTTTAGGAGTGATGTAGCGATCAACGCATTCACCACATTTCAAAACAGATACCATAGACGTTTTTCTGTAGATATAGCAGTAATCTCCATCTATTACTTGTTGATAATATCGCACATGTCATTTTCTAAAATTTCATAAAAATCCATTGCAATATTGGTATTTAATATATAATTTTTATCGATTTTGCATCAAGTACATGAATACTGGGAAGTTACTGATTCTAGATCTGGTTTCTGTGATGTAAATTTTAACCATAATCAATGAAAGAAGTTGTCTGTATTTCTTTATTAATATTAATATTCTTCTATATTTATCTTTAACTTAAATGCAACCAACCGTCATTATTCATAAAACTTTTAATATATTGCAGATATTTTTTGTATAAATATAGAAATCATTTGGTAACTTATAATAATAATAAATAAATAAATAAAGCTTTATTTCCCGCAAAACAAATATGAAATAAATGTACATAATGATTGAATAGGAACGTGAATGGAGGAATAAGAAGGAAGTAGAAAGTAAAGGAACTAAGATAGTCCGTTGATTATAAAGTTAAAGAAATTCGGGTATGGTACCATAGACTAGATATCGAAGAGCTACAGGCACAAAAGTTCGGCTTTGAAGATAACTTTTTGAAAGACGTGTAAAGGCGAATAACACTCTGGATCTGCACGAAAATTCTTCATATAATTTAAAATATCAAATTCGTTTGAGTCTTTAGCTGATATAAAATCTTTAAAAGAAACAATGAATGAATCTGTAAATATTTATGATCATTAGTACTAAGTCTTTCTTAAACAGAATTACTATTCTTTAATTGATCAAAGACACTACAAGAAAATAACAAAGCATTAACAATTGAATTATTATCTATCCACTTTCCAAGAACAGAATGAATGGGAGCGGTAAAAGCAGGCTCAGAACACCCAATGTGTCTAACATCAGCGCCATGATCTTGTAAAAGTAATGTAAGTTCGTTAAGCGGTTTCAAAACATTGCAAATATTTTCAAGAGATCTCCAACAGAAATCGTTGGGCAAACGGCATCGGGCAGTACTAGAATTAAAACATCTTTAAGCTCAAAAAATCGTTCCAACATTGATAAAAGCGAATTCCATCGAATGAAATTCTCTTTTGCAAGCTTTAAAACAGGCTTCTGTGCAGCAATTTGTGTATCTGTAACTTTATCAAACATTCGAGGCTTATTGTGAATAAAAGACACATATCTTCTCACAACTTCAATCGTTTGAACAAAATGTCCATCAGGAGCATCTATATCTTCATTATCATTTTCAAACTATCTAGTGCTTGATCAGCTATTTGGATGAGCTTTCGAACAATTAAATTTTTAATGTGGTCTCGGCATGGAAAATTATACTAACCCATTATATCGGCAACATCTTGCACATCAGCACCACAATCAGTAATAAAAATAATTAAATCATTTGGGGTTAAGTGAAATAGATTCAAAAGATTTTTTAAACAAACACAGATCTCTGCAATTCCACAAAACCTAACATAATTGATCAAACCTAGACAGATGCTCTTCTGGCCAATGGATAAATATACACCAATAGATCTTTTCCCATCAGCTGAAGTCCATTTATAAATTAGATGGAGAGAACTTGTTTTTTGTCTCTTGAATCAATCAAAGTTGTAATTTTATAGTGCAGAAGTGCAGATCTTGGTAGCACTCCTCCAATTCATTGTTAATGATTGGTAATTTACAGTTGAGAAATTCATTCTTTGGTGGAAGACTTGAAGTATTTTTAAATTCACTACCTCTTCATAGACAAGTTTTGTCACTTCAAACAATCCATTTTCCTTTTCAATTTTTGATTTTTTAGCAAAGGCCAATGTTGACTGGCCCCTGCGCTAGTCTTTTCTCAGTGTCGCACAATGTGGTGTGTCTAAGAAGGGCAGTTGTACCTGACTTCGGTCATTTAATAAGTTCACCATATTTTATACATTTTCTGTATTCAGTTTTCCATCCATTAACAAACTGCACAAAGTTAAACTTATTGATTTCATTTGAAGATTGCCTAGCTGCTTATATTCTATGTGATCATTTGCAGCTCTAACACGTAGGGCTCACGCAATTCAACAATTTCAGGATCCGCCATGAATCTAAAATCTAAACTTATATATTAGTTGCTATATCAAGTTATTCGATTTCGATATTGTAGGAGAAATCGTTAAGAACAATTTGGGCTTCTTTGATTAGTTCGTTTATTTCAATAGACAATGTTGAAATACAAATCTCATTTCATTATACGTTTCTTTTCCCTTCATCCAACCAATAGTTGTGCAGTTTACTGGGGAATTAGAAGAACTGTTAGAAGCAATTAAATGACACCAATTGTACAAAAGAAGATGATATACTAAATTTAACGCCAGCAAATGTATCGTGATCTTAAAATATATCTTACAAAGACAGACAATATCAAATATAGAAATATTACTTTCATGCTTACGTATGATCTGAGTTGTGCGTTTAAAAGATAACAAGTCTAGAATGCAGCTGCGGTAACCTAGTTGGGTGGGCTTACATACTTTGAACTTAACTCTTTCTGTGGACAGAAATAGAAGAAAATGCAGTGAAACTCGACCAATATATGTTGAAGTCTACATTCATGTTATCTCTGAGCAGTGAAGGAAACAGACAATTCGGCTTGCCAACTTAAGTTCTGAAAACAAGAATAATTTACGAATCAGCATTTATAGAAAACATTAATTTTGTGCCACTCTTATTTCTCTTCTACATAGACGAAACAGCATTTTTTCTTGATTCCGCCAATGTCTGCTTTTATCACTTTGATTGTTCAAGCAACTTCTTTTGATCAACCGAATGTTAGGAACGTTTAAGTTTTATGGCCAGTAACATTCACATGCGAGGTACCAATATCGCAAATATGTGGTGTTTTTAGAATTGAATTCATTTTTAAATGAGATTTAATAATCAAATATGTACCATTTTAACAACCACAGTTATACAGAAAAATAAAATTTATGTAATAAGGACAAGCTAATTCACATTTTACAGTAATTTTTCTTCAATAAAGTCTCTTGCAGCAATAGTTTGTTGCATTAAAAAATGTCTTTGTATATTATCTAGTTAAAAATACAATGGCCGAAGAAATCTACAATAATGCAAAAAAATTTAAAAAAATCATTATATGAAATATTTTCTTGCAAAAAAATATATATTATCAATAAGTTAGTTTGACTGGAAGAGTAATTAGGAAGCTGGAACATACAGTATATTCAGATATTATTAAATAAGAGCTGAAGCTTACACTTTATTTCCTAAAAGGCAATATTTAGAACCAATTACATTCATGTGAAACAGGTTTTCCTAGTTCTGCAATATGCAATGTAAGTGGCCATAGTAGCTGCATTTTGAAGTAAGATACATTGCATCCTCGTTATATCCGCCATGTTAGGCACGATTTTTGGAAAATATTGGCCAGTTAAGCCTTTGACCGAACATGAAAATAATCTCTTATTTTATAACTGAACTACATGTTTTACAAACGTTTAAAGAAACGAACAGCGCAGCAAAGCGATGGAGTTGATTTTTGTGTATTTTTAAATCAATTCTAAATCACTCAACGAAATATAAAAATAAGCTACACATCGAAAGTGTATGGCAGTTGGTGCAAGACTCTTTTTCTCTTACAACTGTTGCACATACTGAACTGACCAAGTCCGTAAAAAATAAATGTCTACGACCGTACAGAAAAGATCCATACAAAACTGGGCTAGACACTAAGATAAACAGCAAGCACTACTTTAAGCAGAAATGGCGTAGCTGTTTGAAGTTGAAACGTTGCAATCTGTTATGACGTAACTATAAAAAAGTATTCAAATTCAAATTAAGCGCCCCTACTTGTCTATAGCTTTCAATTCTGGCGTTAGGGTCTTTTTTCTTTTAAGAAATTGCAGATTTCTAAAAAATTTTCAGCTGGTTAAACAAATCGACCGGCCGGTTTAACGGGGGCAGGTATAACGAGAATGCACTGTACCAAGTGAAACCTAAGTATTTTTTCGAGGATCAAATAAAGTGTATTTTTAGCTAGTTTATATAGAGTGCAACAGAAATTCTATTGACTGCAACAGAGACTTTATTGAAGAAAAATTAGTTTATGATAGAATAATATATACAATTACAATCAAAATAAAAATATAAATTGGAATTAATAAATTCCTGTAATAATTTTGTCAATGACTTTCCAAAATCTAGCTCAATCATCAATCGTGGAAATGAAATTATCTTCAACTAGTATTCTACTTTAATTCCCTGGGTCTGATATAACCAAGCAAGGATGTATCAAATGTAATAAGATTTCCCTAAAACATTCAGCCGGTATCAGATTTACTATCACATAAAGTGGTAAAATATAGCATGCTGCATATATACTTTGGTGGTTTATATTCAAATTTATTGTACTATGAAAACGCACTTTTTCGGTTACAGACTATAATTGATTTGTTTTATTCATGGTTAGTGAAAACAGACCACATTTTTAAGCTGCCAAACTTTCACAAAATGAACTATTATAAGGGCGCTGTATAGTAACTAATTTGAACTATTATAATGGCGCTGAAAGTGATATACCAGAATTGGTCACTCCGATTATAAAAAACGATGACGTAATTTGACGTAGTTTCTTATATTGATTCGAAATCTGAAAAAGATTTTGTGAATCGTTCATTATTTCAGAAGTTTTTATTAGCCAATTATTTTGCAGCATTCTTGTAAATTATACATTGCATATAGTTGCGATAATTTATTCTAATTCTAATCTAAAATTAAATTGTTATTTACTAAATTATCCTTGTATGTTTTTTCAAAAACCTTAAAAAGTTTTACATTAATACTATCTTTGCAAATTTGTAACTCCAAGTTTACTACATATTTATAATTAATATATCTCAAATTAAAACGCAACTATCATCATCATTACTTAAAAATGATTTCTAAAATAGATTAAGAGTTTAATACTTTATACCAGTTAAAAAGACATATAAAATTATAACTACAGTTTTGATTAAAAGGGTGGCTTTGAATATTGGCTTTGTGAAGAGCTGATAGAAGCAAAAGGCTTAAAAAGGGAAAACCTGCCACATATGACGAATAAAATTGTCAAAGGCATCCATACCTGGCAGTACAAATACTTCGCGCCACATAAATTCCTCCAAATGACTAGGAAGTATATGCGTTTGGGTGCCATTCATCTGCTTAACATTCCGTTTAGCTCTAGATTACATAGACTCCGCTCGGTGAGTTTTGACTTGAGTAACTGAATCAACAAAGGGATAACAATGGTAGACTGTGCCATGCTGAAAATTGCAATCGAGATGACGAAACCTTCTACCACACTCCTTCGAATGATTATCATTAGCGTCTGGTGATTCTTAACATTTATGAAGCACAAAAATGAACGCCGATCCTGAACATCATAGATTACAAAATCAGCCATGGTGGTATTTCCTGCGCGCGATATCATTTTCATCCATGTCCACAATGTGATTTTGACCTCCATACTTGGGGTGCAGATATCAGCTCTCTTGAAGACCATGGAGCAAACATCACGAAAAAAAACTGTACCAATCCACGGTTGTAAATTTGCTGATTTTCAAGACATAAGCAGTTCGTGTGACAGAATCCAGAGATCCATTCAAGTTTAGGTCTTTTTTAAAAAATGCTGAGTTGAAAAAAAATTATTATTTTTTCAAATATAACTACGTTTCTAACTAAAAATTTTAAAGATTTTGAATGCTTTTTCATTTCAAAAATTTTTAAAAATGTGTTTCTATATTTATTTTATTTTTTTGGAAAACTAAGGAAACATACGTGTTTTCTTTTACCTCGCATTCACAAAGCTACCTGCACCAATATCTTTTTCTATCAGTGTAATTCAACCAACCAATTTCATAATTTCTAAACTTGAAATCGATTTGTGGTCGCCTGCTAGTCTTTTCCAACAACGTATCCTGTTTTTTTCTGCCTGCTATCTCTGAATTCGGCTTTTTATCTAAATGCAACTCATTTCCTTTCTGCAATTGCTCCTCTTGTCATCTTCGCATCTAATTTTCAGTTTTACTCTTGTCATTTTTTGTTTGTTTGTAAATATTATTTTATTTTTGTATACACCATTAATTTCGGTTAAATTCATTATTATTATTATTATTACTTCTCACAGCTTCATGCTGGTATCCCTCTCAGCTCGGGAAACTCACCAGTTCCCAGGGAGTCTGAGAGCTTTCCTCAGGACTCTAGTTGTTCCTAACAATGCTGCCTTTTGTGCTACTGCTCTTTCCCACTTTGGTACTCCCAACTCCTCCAAGTATCTTTTATGCTTTTTACTCATTGCTCCTAGTGCTCCTACTACTACCGGGACTACTTCAGCCTTCTTTAACTTTCACAGCCTTCCTATTTCCTCTGCTTACTCCATGTACTTGTCTATCTTCTTTTTCTCCTTGCTTTCTACGTTCTTGTCCTTTAGTACTGCTATGTCTATCACTGTTCCTAATCTTTTCTCTTTGTCTACCACTACTACGTCTGGTCTCCGTGCTTCTATTACCTTGTCTGGATGTTGAAGTCCCACAGTATCTTAACCTTCTCATTTTCTATGACGCCCTGTGGCTTGTGCTCATACCACTTGTCTCCTGCTTCTAACCCATGCTGCCTGCTCAAACTCCAGTATACCATTAATCCCTTAGAGTTTTTCACCCTAATAAAATGAATGAAGAACTGCTGCAAAATCAAGGCAATGTGCACGATGTTTACAATCATTTCAAATGAAAAAACACGTGGCTGCACTCTTATATAAAGTGCTGGGTTAATTAATTGAGCCAACAAGGAAACAGAATATTAATTTATTTAAGCAAACAATTAAGAGCAAGCAAGTTTAACAATTGAGTTATTTTGTCAAAGTTATAAAACATACAACAACTGACATGAAAAAATGTCAGTATGGCACTTATCCACCTCGAGACCTTAAGCATAGATCGACTCGATGAGGCATACTATCAACTAAAGTTTTGCAAAGATGGCCAATTTCTGGGTCGTTATACCAAATGTTTGTTGCTCGTTCAATAAGCTGTGCCTTTGACATGACAACAACTTCGTTGACCTTTCTTTTGAGACAAGCCCAGGCGTTTTCAATGCAGTTGAGGTCGGGACTGTAAGGCGGCCAGTCCATTATTTGCACACCACTTTCATTAAAGAAATCCATGACAGCTCTTCCCTTATGACAGGGTGCATTGTCTTGCACAAAAACAGTCATTCTGCCCAAACCACTCAGCAGCCGCCGGTAGTAGATGGTCTTGCAATA
>CABFPE010000063.1:1485070-1496593 GCA_900660155.1 Hofstenia miamia | reverse complement strand
GTCCACAGACGGTGTTGAACGGCCCACTGTCGGCGAACTCGCATTTTGTTAGCATTGAGGGATGGCGACTTCACTGGACGATATGTCACAAGTCCACTACGGCGAAGCGACCTGCGAATCGTAGAAGTGTCTACGATTAAATTTAGTTGCCTTGTCGTAATTGTGGGATCTACAACTGTTAGTCGAGCCAAAAGTCGCTCCGTACTTCTTGACATGGCTCTAGGAAGACCGCATCCACCACGATGTTGTGCTGAACTTCTTCCAGTAGCCCCGTATTGACGTATAATACCTCCAACAGTAGCTCGATGGACACAAGTTGCTGCTGTAATAGCGCGAGTGGTCCAATGATTTGTAGTATGGTGGTGAATAATCAATGCACGAAGTGGCTCACTAACATCCATATCTCTAAAATAGTGAAAAGGCAAAGTAAACACACAATAGTATATGCAACGGTTATACAATGAGAAATGAGCAAATTAGAAATAAACCAATCAGAAATTAGCAGAAAAGATTAACTAATGTATGTGTGTTTCTGTTTTTGTGTGGCAGAAACAACGACAATGTGTGTTTCTGTGACTGTGGCTCCACTAATTCACCAAAATAGTTAAATTTATACATTGGCTCAATTAATTCAACCAGCATTGTATACACACTTTGTTCCCAGGTTACAATTATTAAATAATAATAGAGTAAAAGTATTTTTAAAATTCTTTCTTTAAAAATATAAAGGAACAAATATTTGATTTAACATTTTTTATTAAATAATTTAGAAAATATATGTAAATCTGTTAATGGGCCAAGCGATTAAAGCTAGTAAATTAACAATCATTTCTTCATGTTGGAGGACTGTTTTGATAAACTAGTATACATTTTAGGTATATTTATATTAGTGTTTCGTAGTTTAAAGTATAGTTAAAATAAAAATTTACCATAAAATTTTTAACATTGATTTTTGGCGTTATTTTTCTTTAAGGGACCAAAAAGAATAAACATTTAGTTACCATGGCAACGAGTTTATGAATTCAAATATCATAGTGGAAAGTTATTACGTTATTATATGGTGGCATACTATCATTATTTCTTACTAAATAGTCAGATGTTTATTCTAATTAAAAGAATTAGATTTTATTAATAAAAAAACTTAAGGGAATCGCCATGTGATTGGTAGTAACATTGGTGACAGAATCAACAAAATTCCGAGAATGATTCACGATGCTGTGCTTATAGACACGAGGAAATGGTGTATGACCAGCAATGCAGTTGTATGCAGGCCATTCATCACTCCAAATGTGTGTACCAGGCATAATCTTCTGATTAATGGGAATAATGATGTGATTGTTATTACCATTATTCACAGAGCAAACAAATGGACGACGATCATGCACGATGCTGTTACTAAACACACAGCGCTCTAATCTGCGACCCGCGATGGTGTTGTATTCATGCCATGCAGCTCTCCAAATGTGTGTACCAGGCAGAATCTTCTGCTGAATGATGGGAATGAGAGTTTGATGATCTCAGGCATTCACAGAGCAAACAAATGGACGACGATCATGCCGGTCGTAAATACCAAACACCCAACTCTCTAATCAGCCTGCCATGGGTGTACTATCCACAAACTAGGTCGCTCTCATCCATATCTCTAAAATAGTGAAAAGGCAATTTAAACAGTGGGCAAATGTCTCCGCCATCGAGCGAAAATCTCGGCAGTAACAATACCAATCCACAGCAGTGTCGGTTCTGATACCCAATATATCCGCAGTTCTGGTGACGGAAACTTCCAGAATGAAATACCAAATGATTTCCAAAGTACACGGACCTCCAGCTTTAACATTGAAAACAAAGTCACGTTAAGAGCAAGTTCTCTTACATTGAGGACACCGCAAAACGTACCCATCCACTTCGCGAGCTGAATTGACACTACAGCAATGACGAGAGGCCAAAAGATTTTCTCGCTTGCAAAAAGAAATTGCAGCATCGTTGCTGCTCAAAAGGTTGATTATCCTCCAGTCATACATAGCAGAAAATGATAATTTTTCTAAGGAAAACATCTTGAACTGTGCAAATAATTTGGAAGCAGCTAATCAGAATCGTTATATTGAGCAACTGTTTGCAAACTACTATGCAGATTCTTTGAATTTGAATTATAACATCGCCATCTTTAATTAATCACTATGGAAACATGAAGAGGCATGCTATATTTAAAAGTTTAATAACATTAAATAATGAAAGGTTCGGAAAATTTTTTCAGATTTGAAATCAGCATAAAAAACTGCTTCTAGTGGCATAAAAAATTGAACAAATCGGAGTTGTCTATTCTGATATATCGCCGATTTATCATGTGCTGGAAATGACGCTAATTGGTGATTCATTTATTAATAGTGTTGGAATTTCTCTTGACTAGCGTAACTTTTCTACATAGCATTGAGTAGTTTTATATTTTTGGCATAAGTAATAAAAAATGAGACTGCCCATTTGAGTAATCATGTTAGGCTTGCCTATTGGTTTAGATGAGGAATGTAGCAATCGTGGGAACTAGCCACATTCTCAGGTCGAAATCGTTTTTGGCACATTTTACACTGTTTCCAATTCCTGGTTCCCGAATTTTTTACATACAGAGAAATATATGTTAATATATATCTATTTGAATTTAGAAAACTATTGAAGGATTTGACTTGGTTCTCTTACAATTGGAGAATTGAGGTATTGGCAGTATGGTCTGGCACAAATTGCATGTAGCCAATACTATCGATAGTATCATATACTCTGAATACCCTCATTTCCCGGGCAATCCGACCACGATTATACTTTCTTTTTCGGGAAACGCTTTCAACAATTTGAATAACGTGATCCTTGACCCCAAATTTCTGATTACAAACTTTAGGATTCAGTAAAAAATTGCAGGACAGATATATTAGCAATAATTATACCAGTCGACAGCAGTGCAGCTAGAAACCTCGCACTGACTCATGGCATTGGTAACGGGTGTATAACCAATGCATGAGTAAATTAAAGAAAATAGTTTTTAAAGAGTGATGTGAGCCCCTTCAAAAAATGATGCAGGGCGCAAATGTAGCTTTTCCCTGCATAATTTGCATCTCCACACAAATTTGTCGATTCTTGACTATTCCTCAATTCTTGACATTTGAATGTCAAAATCGTCACATGTTACTGCTGTTGCAATGAGTCCACGTTTTTCACAGAAATTTATCGCTTGCTCCTCATCTCCAGCAGCATTAATTAAGTCAAATAGAGAAAAATTTTCACATTCTGTTAATGTTGTAGTTATACATTTTGTACTTTTCTATTGCATATGTAAATTTAGAGATTATTTATAAATATATTAAACAAATATTTTTTATATTAAATATTAAATGATTTCTTAAAATATTGTTATCAAAACATGATCACCATTTTAATCTTATATATTATATATTGGGACGTAGTAACTTTCTGCCATGATATTTAAAGTCATAAACGTGTTGCCATAACTGTTTATTTTTTTGGATTCCCTAAAGTGAAGTAATGTCTGATTTGCTGATTTGTTTTTAAATTTTGGCGATGTCAGTGAATTCAGTGGTAAAAACGATCCCAGGAAATGACTCTTTGTTAACCGTTTTAAAAAATAGACCTAAACTTCAATTGCTCCCATTTCTACTAATAACAAAAGCCGTTTGCGCTTGGAAATGAAGTTACTTCGTCGTTTGAAGTTAAAAGTTCAATTACAGAAGAATTTAGATTTTAAAATGTACCCGCCAAAATGTTAATATCCAATAAATGTTTGTGAAATTTTAAAAAGCAAACATTTGCCGTCCTATTTAACAGGGCCTTGCAATAATGTATTGCAATACAAAAAATGCAAAATAAATATATTGCACTATAAGTTGGTTAGCAATATAATATTGCAATATATTGCAATATATTGCAATATTTTGTTCTTAAATATAGAAAATCAAAATTTGTTTCAGGACTTTGCTAATACTATGATAGCTTCGTGTCAGTTAGTCAAATTCATTGTACATTTATCTAAATACATAAACATGAGTCCAGCCAAATGTTTAGAATACATATTTGAAAGTTTAGAAATGTTTTCAATATAATTACAAAGTGTCATAATATATATTTTTTGCTCGAAGTGCAATATAAAATCAATAATCGACTCTTTATTATACAGAGTACATATTTCGCAGCTAATAATTTATCAACAAAGCAGCAAAATTTAATTGAACTAAATAAGCCCAATATGAAACTTGGTACCGGTACAATTCAAAAATCTATTCAAGCCGGTTATCAGCAAGTAGAATTTCCTTTAGGGTATTCATATCCCAGAAATTTCTATTGCAATGTAGAAATATTTGAAATTCTAAATTCATTGGTAACAGACTCTGACGAACATCTGAAAAAGCCAAACCCGCTATGCTAAACAGCCTTTCTACAACATTAGTAGATGTAGGCAAAATAAATTTGTATTGATGTATGGATCGGCTATCCTACATTCCTGAGAGAAACCAGGAAATTTTTTTCAAAAAACACCTCCAATAATATTGCAATATATTGCAATACTATTGCAATGAAATTCGGCTGCAATAAATATATTGCAATATATTTATTGCAATATATTGTATTGGCAATATATTATTGAAAGGCCCTGCTATTTAATATTCAGTGAGGAACTTTTAGTTAATTTATTTACATTGCCTATTGCTATTCGAAACCAAAAGAATTGAAGTTACAAATGAAAAGAAATTTGAGTTTTTTAAAAATGGATAATCGAAGAAATTTATTTTAAGAGTCTAAGAATCAGAATTAGAATAAAGAATCGCAGCTGTATGCAATGCATGAGTTACAAGAAGGCTGCAAAATATTTGCTGATAAAAATGTATATGCCATATTAAAAACTTTAAAAACTTTTGAAATAAGTAATGGTTCACAAACATTTTTTTCACATTTGGTATCACCATAAAAAACTACGTCCGTTGACGTCAATAGTTTTTTAATAATCGAAGTTACCTATTCCGGTATATCACCGTCGGCGTCATGCAACGTCACCAATATTATTCTGTTTGGTGTGGGAAATTTTAAATGATAATTTCGTTTTTAGGTCAATAGCCATCTTCACTGGCATGAAAGTTTGACATTTCTAATTCACTTTTAGGTTCAAAATGAGCCTGTTTGCAAGCACGTTTTTGTGTTTTTTCTCTATTTAACGCATTAGCTTGAGAATTGCTCGGCTCTTTCAATGTTTCAGCAATAGTATCAATATTTTAAATACCGGAACTTATTTTATGCTGATAGAATTTTAATAAATTCTGCTGTGAGTATCCTGTTTGCTGCAAATGAGCTCTAGATACATTGCAGATGATGCTTGTTTCATCAGTAAGAATTATAGCCCATTTAATGCAGCAGCTGAACTAAACACTAACATACAACATAATAATAAATGAAAAGGATGCCTTAATGAAACACAAATAGAACAATGTAAAACTATGAAATAAAAATTTAGGAATTAAAGAATTCCAAAAAGCTAAGACAAATTAAAAAATGCATCATTAGATGCATATTACGGAATTAAGAAAAATAACAAAGCCAACAGCGTATTCATTACCATTCAACTGCCTACTGCTGCGAAATTTTAAACTGAATAAATAAAAACTATATCTAGAGTTTAAACACAACATTTAACAGAGCAATGCGAGCAATATTTAATATCAATGATAAACACTAGCTCATGCATGCAAGATCATACAATACATGAGCATGTGTTTGATCTACAAGCACCTTAGCAAACTAACAAACTGGCTAAATATAAGCATAGATTGTAATCAGAGTTAAACAATAAATTTCCCTGTTAACTGTAAGAGAAAGCATTGGGAAAAGTCATTTACATTTAATTGAATAAAGCAATGCAATGGGTGTAGACATCCGAACTTCCAAAAATATTACAATATTCAAACAAAATTTTAAGCAATTTGCTTCAATCAATAATAGCAACAACTAAATAGAAACATGTATGGAAGAAATTTATATAAATTGGTTTAAGTAGTATATATTTATAGTAGTTTTATTCCAAAAGTCGCGCAATTTTTAAAAATGTTATAGAATACAAAGCGTATAACGAACAGACATTTATTGAGATTATAACAAACATATAATGGGGTTTAATAAAAACTACATTAGGTTGTCCACAGCACAGCCGCCAGTCTCCAAAACATGCTCAAGTCGAGTAAGGAGATTTTCTACGGAACGGTTCAGCTCCTATTGGTTGATATTACTTATAACCTCCCAAATTCGCTCCTGCAGTTCATCCAAATTATTAGCATGCCAGTTGTAATAAACACGCGATTTTACTATGGACCATAGGTAATAGTCAAGTGGATTTAGGTCCGGTGAATAGGCGGGCAAATTTTGAGGGTATTCACGTGCAATAATCCTGTAATCAGGAAACGCTGAAGAGATAGTATTTCTTTCAACAATGGAAAAGTGAGGAGATGTGCCATCTTGTTGGAATGTCACTTGTCCAACTAACCGCTTTCTTCGTAGTTGAGGTACAACATGTTCTGCGAACATGGCAGTATAGTTTTCCCGTTACAGTTGAGGGAAAAAAGAAAGGTGTTAATTTAGTTTTCGCAGCATAACCGAACCACACACAAAGTTTAGGGCTGTGCATATCTATCTCATATGTCTTTTTAGGCTTTTCTGAGGTCCATATAATGCTATTATGTCGGTGTACCTGGCCACATAATGAAAAATAAGACTCATCCGGCTAGAAAATTTGACTGTTGAGAATAAAATTGGCGAATTCTACGCCGAATTCTAGGTCGAACTGGTTTTGAGCCTCTTGTACTGAACCAGTTTGCTCAAGGCTATGCACGCCACGAGTAATTGAAGTTAATGAAAATTTACAGTTGTGTAGACCATGTAACTTGTTGTAGTTGCGTTGAGCTGCTGAGACACTCTTTCATTTCATATTTGCATAATATAATTGTATAATTTCGATACGCGTCTGCAAGTCCATTATGTACAACAACAAAAATTGAGACATAAATTTGCAAACCCCATTTATATATACCTCACGTGATATAATATGACGTGCTGACAAATAACATAGACGCCCAATTAAAAATTGCGTGACTTTTGGAACGCAGTGTATACATATATAAATTAATTCTAAGAAAACTCAGTGAAACACTCTGATGGAAAAAAAATTCCAATATTTTAATTGCGAACCTCTAATAAGATTCATATAATTGCAATGTGTAAAATCAAATATACAAAAAACAAAATACCTTTTCTGTTAAATAATTGCGCTCTTGAGAATATCATTTAAGTTCATCCTCTAAATTTAAATGATTTGCGATCGGTTGATCATAACTATAAGTATAGCCTGCAGTTTCTTCTGAAGTCGAAATTTTATTTGCCAATGAGTTGCATTTTGACTTCGGCTAATACAATAAACTAAAAAAGATTATTGTATAAAATTATATATATATATATATGATATATACATTTAATTTGTTTTAAAATGCGTATCTTTAGTTGCTTAAGCAAAGAGCTTATTTTGCGTAAATCTACCATAGTCAGTGAATTAGAATAGCAAGAAAATACCAAAGATTAGACTTAATTGAAACCCCTTATTTTGAAAATTTATATTGATCTTTGGTATTGAAGTGTAAAATTCAAAAATTTATTGTTTAATTTTGGATTAATTGTATACCAATGCTTTACCAAATTCATTTCATAAAACGTCGATTAAAGATAAATTTAATTGCGCTTGTAATGTTTATTATAAAACGTCTTTAGACCTGAATTTAAATTAGATTAGAAGGGGTCCGAAATTGATATATTTACTATTCACAGTGATATATAGGAAAGTCATTAATAAAATTGACATCATTTTACAGTGTATCATTTCAAGAGTGATTGACTAAAAATATAGTAGTCCATGGGAAACCAGAAGTAATATTAAATTTAAAAACGAATGAGTGTTTTGAATGGATGAGATTCGGGTATTTAACAGGTGCAATCCCTCAGTATACAGAGTTCCTATAATTACCTTCTAATTTTTACCTGAGCAATTCCTGATAACCCAGTGCTGTTAAAATATAACCTTTGCCTAGCATACTAACTGTTGCAAATTGCAACCCCGCGTCTTTTATTGGTAGTCAGGAATAGGCATTTCGTCAGGAGCTCTATGTGCTAGGAAAATTGACCTTGGAGCTCTATGTACTCTTCTCGAAAAATTCAGTATACATAGAGCTCCTATATTTATAAAATAATAATGTATTTGTATTCCGCTATTCTCCAAAAGTCCTCCAGCTGCCAAAAATAGTATAAAGTTTATGCATATGTTTGTCTTGGAGGTAATTGTACAGAGATGCTTTTCATGGGTAATGTTCATGCCTTCCGTCTCAGAAAGCTTCATACAAGAAATTGTATTTCAGTTCCAACAAATTTTGCTGCTCGCTTTCAATAATACCTCCTACTTACACAGAAATCGTTATTGAGTTCAGTATACACCAATGCATTGCATGATGTAAAAATATGTTATAGTGCCTCTTCAGATAGTGGGTTCTGCTACCTCGAAAGTCAATCTGTCTTCACTTTGAAGGATTTATATTGGTACTTCTTAAAAGCATTTGTTATCACTAACGCTTCATTATATTTGTGAATCCGCAGAACATTGAGCAATTGAATGAAGAATTCGCAATTCATGCTTTACCATCAGAACTTCCGTTTATTAACTTTATGATCGTTTAAACCATTATACTATTTCTGATTCGCTCTGTGTAAGATACTGTTAAATAAAAAAGTTTTGGTCAATTGGAGTAGCAAATAATAAAAATTGGCTTTATTTAAAGCCCTTCATTTTCAAAATTTAAATTGAACTTCGGCATTATAGAGTGAAAATCGAAAATCTCCTCTATTTGTTGAGGTTTGCGCCATGTTCAGATATGAAAAATAACATTACAATTAATTGGTTTTGCGTTCATCTGGATTTTGCTCTTATTTATCAGTATCTTATATCCCTAAAGTGACTAATATGTGAAAGGGGTTTTTTTGGGACTTAAATGTTTTGCTTTGTGTAATTAATGTTTTTTGTTTAGGCAGTTTTATCTGTTGAAGATGTCAGTGGTTCTTCAAACATCGTAAATCAAGCCGACAATGTGATCATTCTGCAACAAAAATCGTACGTTGATCATTCTGAACAACGGCGCTATATTAAGACTTTGGAGATCGCAAAAAACCGTCGATTCGGTCGTCTGGGCTCTTTCAAACTTTATTATTCCTCAATTTCAAACACACTTTCCCCACAAATTTTTTTTAAGATTAAATCTGCACAAAAATCGTGATAATATATTTTTTATTTTGTTTTTATCCGAATTCTAAAATATTGAGTGTAGTATATATTAGTGTTTCTGAACTCTTGGATGTAATATGTACTCATGTTATGTACAGACTTTTAACTTCTGTTATTTACTAAAGAATTTACTATAATATTCTAATTCATTATTCGATAAGGAACAGATATGTTAAAACCCTAACTGTTTTGTACTACGTATAACCAATTGCAATTGACCATATTAAATTTTAGCATTTCATCAATCAATTCCAGGGTTGAAATGTCTTATAAACTTTGCTTTTCAATGTGCAAAATATTGCATTATTGCATAAATGACAAAGGTCACAATACCATTTGCAATTTATACTCTTATCTGCTCTTGGAGTGGCCATCCTAGTTTCTCATTATAATTTCAAACAACGAGCGAAAAATATTACTTTCCTACAGTTTCATTCTAAAAATTCATTTTATGGACATTCAATATATACAATTCTTGCGAGTGAAAAATATTTAGGGCTGTTACAAATTGATTGAAATGTTCAATTAAGATTTAACCTGGATGGGATTTGCAAACATAGGGATTCAATCCCTTTCAAAATTGGTGCAGGGAAAAAGCATTAAAATTGTGCTCAAGCTGGTAGAATCTAATATATATAACTAAAACATATTGGGCTTCTTTCTAGCTGCAGTGGTTTAATTTGTACTTCTAAAATAGGCTTTGATATTAGCAAGAAATACATCGACTAATCTTAGACTGGTAAATTTTCGGTCACTAACATTTCTTTTCAATCTACTTCAATATCAATACTTAGCATGTTTTCCTGAATAAATTTTAATTTTCCAAATTACTAGTAACAAGTTTAAAATTCAATTAAATGTAAAATATGCCCTAAAAATTTAAAAGGCAACTGATATTAATATGTTGTCAACTTTTCTCAGAGTTTTCTTATGCTAAATATGCACACATTGATAAGGCAAAAACAGAAAATACACTTTTAAATAATTACTTTGAATGAACAATGTTCTCAATTTCATCTATTAAATTTTACAACAGTTTGCTGAGTCAAAATATTCTCACTTTCAAAATAAAGAAAAATTAGGTCTTACTGAAATACCCTAATACTAAAAACTTGTATGTGGAAATGTGTGAAACTTTTGTTGTAGCTAGCACTAATATATTTGTATACATCCCTGTCAACGCACTCTAAATTCTACGAAGCTAATAATTTTCTCATTGTTACCAAGTCTAGGTTTACTTATACAAATATGAACGGATATACCGTAAATCCTCGTGTATAAGCCGCACCTGCAAACCTAAAAATTTGTTTAAGTTTGGGGTGCAGCTTACACGCGCAATCTAATTATATCTTTAAACTTCTCGCACCGTTCGTGGTTTGGCTTCTTTTTAGAATGCGCCAAAGCTGAAAATATTTTATTCAACAAATACCCTAGGTTAAACTGAGTTGTTAAATGAATGGGAAAACATGTAAGCTAGGATAGGATTGGTGTGGCCTGGTGTATGCGGCTTCTACACGCCTAATAACTGTAGGGAAAAAAACACCAACCTTCAATTTTAGGATTCGGCATATACACGAAGATTTAGAGCATTTTAACGATAGCTTAAGTATTGGATTAAATAATATACTGACAGTCAGAACTTGTTCTACATAATCTGGAGCATACAGAGATAAATTGGTTAATTCTTTTGTTACATTGTTATAATTTCTTGATCTCCACCCCTCTTTATTGGCCTAAATTAATGTAAAAGTCATATGTCCCAAACAATTAAACCATAGTTATTTCAATGAACCTGTTATTTACTAATAAGTGTCAACAAGTAATAATTTAATCAGTTTTTTTGTGCTAAATATTGATCAATTCAAAAGTTTTGAGGTGTCGTTGAAAATTCTCAGCAAAAAGGATTATTGTACCAGCCTGTTGTGTTTTGTGCAGCAGTCTTATATCACATTCTCCAAATCAAAAATCATTAGGAAATTCTATAAATGCAATTTTTAAACAACAATTTTCCGTAAATCTTATCTACATGTTTAATGAATTAAAAAATGAAAGTTGCCGGGTTTTGACTGATCAAAACAAGATTTAATGCTATTTTTTTCAATTATTGTGAGAATATTTACAAAGATAAGAAATAATTACCAGTTTATGGTAGGAATTTAGTACTT
>CABFPE010000063.1:1444682-1477155 GCA_900660155.1 Hofstenia miamia | reverse complement strand
GGCGTGTTAAAAAAGAATTTGATGGACCTAGCAAGCGTTGCATAACCTTGTTTAGTGTAGTGGATTCCATTTTTCGTGAATAAACTTCTATCAACAGAAGATCCTAAATAAAAACAGTTAGAGTTGTCGAAAACGGTATAATTTAACAGCTTGGCGTTTTGTTTAATAAGTAAATTTAGTTCAGCGGATTTTTTGTTTAACACCTCNCGTGCAAGCGTTGCATAACCTTGTTTAGTGTAGTGGATTCCATTTTTCGTAAATAAACTTCTATCAACAGAAGATCTTAAATAAAAACAGTTAGAGTTGTCGAAAACGGTATAATTTAACAGCTTGGCGTTTTGTTTAATAAGTAAATTTAGTTCAGCGGATTTTTTGTTTAACACCTCGTCCTTAGGAAAAGGAGCAACTTCACCAAGGAAAACTTTAGCTGAACTAAATTTAGTTTTAATAACATTAATTAATTTCTTATACTTATCTGTAAAATCTTCTTTCTTTTGCATTAAGTCGTTTCTTCCTATTGTAATGAGAATTCTCTTTACATTGTTCGATTCGGGATAAAGCGGAATTAAATCAGCTATGTTTTCAATTGTGGCTCCCGGATATGAATGAACACATGTAGCAGTTCTTAGTAAGCCCGGAGCTTTCAGATGACGGTACATTGATGATCCGATGGCAAGAAATTCAGCTTCTGCTCTCAAGTGTTTTGGGCGTTGTTTCTATCATAACGTATTGTTGTGGCAATAAATGAAAATGTTGTGATCTTAGGAGTTCTCGTGGGATCACTTTTGAACAATGGGTTCAAAATATGTAGCGGGTCAGATAATTAAACAGAACAAGGATCATTTGAAATGGTATTTACGTAAGCTGGTACCAAGGTTCCAGTAAGTTCTGAATGGAGAATTCTAATAGATTTTATAAAAGTGTGGGTAAGCATAGAGTATGGAAAGTTTTCAAACACAAGTGACACATTGAAACTCAATTTCATGCACATTTCTCACAGAAAATACTTAACTCTTATAATTTCAGGTAGAGTTGTTGTGCTCCTCGTCAGATAGGGTAGGGTAGACAACTTAATTACCCCCACCTCTTTAATAGTTAGACCTAGAGCTTATTAGAACAACATGTCATAAAAAGATAAGTGCATTGAAAAATTGTGAGCTCTTAAACTCTTGGTTCTATAAATATTGACCGCGACGAGCTTTTGAAAGTAAAGAGGACAAATAATATTGTGACTAAGGAGGCCCATCATTGTTGGGGTTAACAGGCATAGAAGAAGTTAATTGTGTTAGACCATGACCTAATTTATAATAGGTCATGGGTAGACCCATAAAAATGAATGATAGCACATGGCAATCGCTATCAAAGTCATCATTACAGTTTGATCTCAAGTTTTTCAAGTTTTCTTAAAGAAGCTCTTTTCCAATTGCTTTCCAAACAATTTCTACACATCCATAAGAACTTTGTAATCAGGTTTTCTAATCAATTTTTTACTAGAACTGCTGATAATATTGATCATTTCAAAATAAATTTCACTAAAATAAACATAGGAAGCTTCAGGATAAGGGGCTTCACTAAAGCTACCTAGATTATCTTGCAAGAACTGCAGAACATTATATTTTGTTCCTGAAATAAAATCGAAAAAACTTGCAGACTTTTCAATATTCCTCTATAAGTGGTCATAATCCAGCTCATTTCTCCTTATTTGTAGGCATCTAAAGTAATATCAGACCATCTTTTGTCTTTAGAATGCTTTAGACAAGTGATCAACATGATAAAAAGTTTGCGACCCAGATTCAATGTTTTCCTATAAACAAAATTACGTTGCACATTGAAATAATTGGAGAATTAATAAAGATATTGGTCTCGCAGCAAACACGTATTTATATCTAAAATAGACAATGAACCTATGTATATGCTATTTTGTTTGAAGTAAAAGAAATTATAAAAAATTTGAATTTTTTGTTTTGCAAAAAGCATGATTGGAATACAAATTTTACAATGATAGCTTTGTAAATACTGTTTATAGATTATGAAATACGATCGTTTGACTAATGCTTGTCATACTTTACACATTGTGAATTCTTGTCTCACTTCTATAATTGTTAAATATTTGCATTAAATTCTGTCACATTTCTGATCGTATATCAGTTTGTTTATTTGTCTAAGGTGTCAGACATAAAGTGTTTCATTTTAATCTTAATCACTTCAGTATTCATTTTATAATGGGTTGATTTTAACAATCATATTGCTGTAACCAAAAGCTGTCAGAATTACAGAATATAAAGTTTATACTACAGACCATCATGCCCTAGATATTTGATCCTACACTGCCAAAGAGTGGATTTGGTTGTGTAAAATATTGTAAAAAATTGCGCAATAAGTTACGTAAAAATTTCCAACTGATGGAGCTAGAAAAAAGAATTGAACGAAGGTAATATTTTATTCCTCATCAAAACCAGACACCACACAACCAGGGATGCTGAAAAAATAAGTGCGCTATTATTTTTTATTAAATATTTAAAAATAAATAAGTGGACTTTTGAACTTAAAAAAATAAATTACTGCCATGAGTGCACTTATTTTTCAATAAAATTTGAGCACTGGCTAAACTACCCTATTATAGTGTGCTTCGTTTTGTTTTATTACATGTAGAATACATTGTAAATTTATGATTTGCTTTAAATACCGCTATAAATTACCCTCAAAATATGGCAAATCTAACGCAGCCCCCCCCCCAATTTATTCACTTTACATTTTGAGCTTAAATTCTGAAGTAATAATTCGTATTTAATAATTAAAAACAAAAAAACTATGATTTGATATTTGGATTAAAAAATCCAGTAGGAGATTGTAGAAATCCTCGAATTTCAATAAGTTTCTTATTAATGTAAAAGTGCAAAAATAAGTGTAGTTGGTGCATTTAATAAGTGCATTATATATTGGTTTAGTCCAAAATACACTTATTGCATTTCTTGTAGTGCACTTATTCTTATTTACTCAATTTCTTAGCACCCCTGCCCACAACACTTAAATGGTTTTCAGGGCCTCTACCTCGACACACTTATGTTTTGGTGACAAGATGTAGTTTCCACAGTATTCGAACTAACTGCCTAATTCTTTTATAATAACACTTGTATAAACTTTGATTTTCTCCAAGTCTGAATTCTCACAAACTGCTGTAATTTGGCCTGAATATGGTTCAAAATCGAGTGCCTCCCTCACCCTTCTGATTTAGTTAATGCTCTTTACAGCGTATTCCTTCTCCAAAAATATGATAGAATTTCACCTGCAGTTTAATCAAGCTATTATTCAAAATCCATAAAAATTGCCTACAAAATTCTGCGTATCAAACGAAAGTTGCATTTTGGGCAAATTTGAGCAAAGAATGCTTTATTGAATGAAAGGTTGCGAACGGTTCCAAATCCGCGCTCTAGTATTAACTCCTTTGCTCATCTGCCTCCTAATTAACTGTAAAATTGAGAATGCTTTATGTTGTGATTTACAAATTATTGTATATAATTAAGGATTTTTAAAAGGCGTATGCAAGACTACAATGAACATAGCATCCCTGAAATTGAAAATTGATGTATAGCTCAAGTAAAAAAATGGTCATTTTTCAAAATTTGACTATCATTAGTTTTCACACTAGATTGCACTGGTACAATTAATAGTTCAAAATATTACCAAATACTCGAGGAATTTGTACCATAAACAACCTGCTTATATCCCAATTCATGGATCTTAGATCAAGATCAAACAACAGCTCAGACCTCAAAATCGACAAAATAATTTTTTACCAATTATAATTATCAAGCTATGCAATTGCCACCGAATTCGGCAGATCTAGTACCCATAGAGAAAATGTGACAGATTCTGAAGGATTTTGTCTACATAAAAATACCACAAATTTGAAAGAATTAAGAAGTTACCTCTTTGAATCGCAACACCAAATAACTCAAGAAGTTACAGTCCGTTTAATGGATTCAGCTTCAAAACGTTTTGCATGGCAAACTTGTCAAATAACTTAAATTTTATAAGCTTGTATTCGTCTTTCATTTGTTATAAAAAATGTGTTTATAATGTGGCCACTTTTTTTGACTTCCAACAACTTATAAAATTAGTGACGAATACTTCAAATCTGAAAATGCGATCCATGTTAGCAATCACATAATGATACAATAGTAAAGCAACCAAAAACATTTGTTTGTACAACCTTGCTCTGAGAGCAGAATTTTGAAAAGGATTCTCTCTAATATGTATGTCAAAGAAAAAGACTTGAGCTATAAGCAGAAGAATTTTCAAATTTAGACTCAATTTCTGCTTTATGCAATGAATTTGTGCAGTGTGCATCAAAAATTCTACATTGGGAACCACTGATCTATGATTGAATATCAATACAACTAATTTTTCCTATTTTCAAAGAATTTGTGTACTCCTATTTCCACTAATGTAACAAATCGATTTGTCTGAATTTTTTAACAATTTTATCCAAGCCTGCTTAGAAATATTGAAAGCCTTTTACATGGAAACAACTATCAGGCTAGGTCCGCTCAAACAATCATGAAGATCTGTGCAAAAACTTATTTATGTGTCTGAAATACATGCAAATGAGGATTTTTCTTTCAATCAGAAATCCGATTTTTGCAAAAATATTCAAATTCTTTGCATACCTAGTGTTCAGATAATGAGGCAGTCTAATGCCCCGTGCGAACAACAACTACTCTGAAATATTTTGTTCTCGCTGAAACAAACTTTTCCGTTATCTCGTTAGACTTATTCCAATAAACACTCATCAACGAGTAAAATTCAATTTGTACAAGAAACTTATTCTTTCAAGAAAAACGTATGGTAGTACTATATTTCATCCGAGTAAAACATCTAAACAAATTAGAATCTATTCAAAGCCGTTGCTCAAAATCAGTGGCGCCAATTTATGGTTTCCAATATAATTTTCTTCTTGTTTCAGCGATGTTAATAAATGAAGCCACCAAATCATCGATTTTAACTGAATCAAGAATGTCTTGATGTGTGTGACTCACTGCAATATAGTTAAGCCTACTTTGGGTCATGGTTGGTCTTAGTTTTGAGACGTCTTAAGGCTGAAAAGGAGCGTTCAGCTTCCCATGATGACACTAGCGTTTAAAGCATCAACTTAAGTAGTTTAAACACTTTAAAAAAAAGTGTGCGAACCTCTGGAATAAGGTTTTGATATGCAAGCTGCGCATCATTTAGATTTCAACTTGTTGCTGATTCGGGAACAGCGGCAATTGAACTTTCAATTGGGAGACATTGAGACCATGTTGTTGTGCTAAACAAGCATTAGTGACTTTACCACTTAGAAGCATTTCTTCAAAGTTCTATAATTTTGAAGATCTTGGTTTTGTTTATATGTTAATAGTTCACGCAATGAATTTTTGAGACAATCAAGAAATTCAAAAAACAACCTGCGAAAATGAGATTCAATAGTCGAATCAGTTATTGATGAAGCAGAGCTTAAAAAGCGTGCAGGAAGTTTTCGCTTTTTTTCTAAATTATAATTGTCATATTTTTCTAAGAAATCAACTGAGCGACACTGTATTAACTCTTGACAACCTGTTTTTACTGCTAAAACTCCAGATATGTTTGCAGACTTAGATTAAAAAGTTTGTTTTACTTAATTGTTCTAAAACAACAAGGGGTTTTGAAGAGATAAGTAATCCTAACATCGCTTTAGCTTTTGAAACTTTCCTAATAGACCAGAGGTTTTTGATACTGTTTCCATTTGAGACAACTGAGTCATCTTCTTAGTTAAGGTCTCAATTATTGCTCCATAATTATCAATGGCAGACTGAATGGAAGAGCATCAGCAGATCCATCTATTTGGGCATAGTGGTTTACTGGTTGAGGGATTTGGACATTTAGAGACATTTACTGCAATCTTCTTATACAATGTTTCAAATTTTATTGATATACTAAAGAGTACTCCAAGTTCATTTATGAGCATAACTGAGTTGCACACAATCTCACAACTTTGAATCGCACTTTGTACTATGAGGTTATTGACATGTGCTGAACAATGAAGAAACATCGCAAGTGGTTGTTTTTTTCAAAAGTACTTGACAAACCTTATATTTGCCACTCATGTTGGCTGCTTCATCATAAGCTTGTGCTTTAAGGAACTTAATTGAGATATTAAGCCGAGTTAACACATCTAGTATCATATTGCAAATTGACTGTCGTGTTGTGTCATCAATGTTATACAGGCCTATAAAATCCTCATAGACTGAAGTTGAGTGATGTTTCTCTATGTTGAAAAAACTCTTGACCACAATAACATATGCAAATTAATGTCCTATTATTATAGTTTAGTGAAGCAGTTGCTTTAAAAATGTGACGTATTATTATGTAAGAGTTTATGTATTTGTTTTATATCTTGTTCTCAGTAATAGAAAATCGTTTTATAATGCTTAAATGGATCATTTTGAAAAAATTGATGGTCAAATTTTACGTCATATTTAACTAAATTCCGTCATATTTTGTCAAACAAAATAGGGTCACGTTTTGTTTTTTTAAAATCATATTTCTGGTTGCCCTAGTAATAATTGAACAATATATTATAGGACATACGGAAGTCAAATTATCCGGTATCCGGTATATGCAATTCACTATCCGGATCCCATCCCTAGAAACAACAAACATGGAATTAAGTTAAAAATTGTACTACAATACGTATTTATGCTTTATTTATCATCTGAAAATAATATCAATACCTTTTATTAAGCAAATCATTTCTTTCATATAATTATTTGTCTTAACTCAATTTAAATTGCAATGAGAAAAATGCTTTATGTATATGGACTTAGATGTAATAACTACATGTCTCACCTAACCGCATGCAGCCATTATTCAGACTTTCGTCTAGCATTGATGAGCCCCCTTTGCAATAGCAGGCTCATTAACACGTTCAACCAAGGCTACGTGTTGTGCACATGACACAGCATGAGCTTGTCTGGTTTACTGCTACTAACTGCTTCAACCCCTAAGATAGTCTAAAATTATAACCACTCCCAACTTTCTTAGATAAATGTAATAGAATGAACTGCTAGCAGCAAAACAACGTGTTATAATGATGCTGATTTGGCGGTAAATTGCAATTTACACTTCATATGAATTTTTCAATAACTATTAAAGAAATTGCTAAAATAATTATTCTTTACTAAAAAAATTTTGGGGGATGAATCATGATTATTTCAAAAATTGATAATTTTGTTGGATGAATCCTTTATGCACAAAGAACTTTAACTCTATTCGATTATACAGGTAGCAACTCAATAAACTAGAAAATCATTACAGAGAAAATATTTAATACTTTGGCAATCAGTATTAAGAGATATGCAGATTAGAGGTTTAGGTAGTATCAAGGTCATCTATATAAATATATATACAGTGGCGGATTTAAGGATGGGCTATGGGACGGCAGTCCCCCCATAAGGAGCAAAACGGAAATTAATTTTTGCAACCTTGATAAAAATTCTAAATTAATGCCAAATATTTGTATTTCATTTGCAAAACGATCCAAGGGTTTGAAAAATATTTGTAAAATATTTGGCAAATTATTAAAATAACTTGCAAGTTTCCCTAAAATTTAGCAAACCTTGCAAATATTTGTTCGACTATCCAGCTTTTTTCAAATAATATTACACATTCTTAAGAATATATCAAACATATTCCAATATTAGGCCTTTCATCTACAGTCCGCCAAATTTTGTATCTAATAAATTTCCACATTATACAAAAATCTTCGCACAGATTCAGTGCAGATGTTAATTATGACATATATTTGTTGAAGAATGTAGACTACGGAGGTTGTCTCCCCATTTTTCAACATATTAAATTCACTATATCACATATTTCAAATGATGTTCAAAATTTATTCATAATACTGTTGACTTTTATAAATGTTTAAACTTTTGGAATTTTTTGTAACAAATTTTTAAAAATTTCTGAAATTTTGAACGCTGTTTTGCATTAATTTTTCAGATTTTGTTGTACAAAAAAATTCCTCACTTCATTTAAAAACCTATTAATATTAGGAATTCACAATCTCCTTCATCTTAATGTTATTTTACATGGTAGAAGTTTCGAGTTTCGATCCTAAACCTACAAAAATGCAAATTCATTCCGACATAGAACTTTTATAATCAGCTAAGATCATTCAATTCTAAAATTACTGATTTGTTAAGAATTGCGAGTTTCAAATTTATTGATATGTTATCTCCATTTTTAGACCTCTTTTTGTATTCTTCTTTCCTTGACAAATTTCCAAAACTAATATAGTCACGAGGAAATTATTCGCAATTACTGGCCTGATACCAGAGCCACAAAACATGGGATAGGATCAGTATGAAACCAGAACTAAATTTTCAGTTTCAAACTGAGACTGGGAGCAATTTGAATTAATATTTGCTGTTATATTTATTTGCTAAACTAAAATATGTCTGTAATACTTTATCTCCATTCAATATTTTATTTTATTAATAATGCACAAATAGATGATCTATATATAAATATAAATTAAAAGGCCATAGTAGAAAGTTTGACTAGAACATCATCAAGAACTTTAAAATTCTTATGATAACATGTAAAGAAATTTATGAGGATTCAAAACTTAATCAAATTTAGAATGAAAAATATTATGGAAAAATCGAGTTTAAGAGCCTCAGTACTCCCATCAGAAATTTCTAGATCCACCCCTATATATATAAATATATATATATATATATATATATATATGTTGCTCACACATATTAAGGATTAATTAATCAGCTCCAAATATATGCTACATGCATGAATTCCTTTACATAGATATATTTCAAAAATTCGCGCAACAGAAATGCGTCAAAGCTATTTGTAATAATCAACTGCAATANACAAGTAATGAACACATTCACACATGTGCCTTCGGAATCATTGCATGTTAGAACATATCTGAAGCGATTGATACCATCAATCAAATTTGTACTTATTAATTCCAAATGCCTAAATACCGGATTGACAATATTTAATGATTTGAATACCAAATTTGAAAGCATTTTCATTGATAAAATCCCAGCAGAGATGGAAGTGGATCCAACATTTTAAGATTCTATCCGATCCGAAGCCTATCAGATCCGATAACTATTCTAACAATAAATAAACTTGGACTTCAAAAATATTTATGTTAGAAAATTTGGCTTTCAACACTATCTTGAGATAAAAAATGGACATATACTTACGAAATAGTGCATGCAAATCAACTTATTTGTAAGTTTTATAATAATCTAGTTCCTAAATTGTCATCAACTATAATCATAATATATTTATAGAGTTAAAATAGTTGAGTTTCTTATAGTATTACCCCCTCCCCGTATTAATTTTTTATGTCCAAATTCAAAAATAACCACTTTGCAATGTCACTAAGAATTGAAGTTGTTTCAAACAAGATAAACTTACTTCAAAACTGCAGCAGACGATGAAAACAAGAATAGCACAAATAATGTCAAATTAAAGAACAACAAAAATTGTTGTAGAGTGTATTAAAATCCGTGACAGAAAAATTAATTTTTCAAGCAATATTTGACATTTAAATAAAAATTTCAAATATTTCTGAAATTGGATAAAAAATTTTAAATTATATAACAGCAGCATTAAATAAATTAATGCCCTATTAATAGTATGCCGACGTATGGTTCCATATTATAGTGATTATCATAATGACAAACCTTCTTAGTACTAAGTTGATTTTGGCATTGCAAGTTGCTTAGAGATTTTTTTGATTAAAGAACATCCCAAATTATATTATTACATTTATATTTTGGCAGTGTTTGCAAAACCTAAGGTATTCCACTTGCTTCTCTGTGTTCTGTGCTTTTTCTTTGACATACATATTAGAGAGAATCCTTATCAGAATTCTGCTCTCAGAGCAAGTTTGTACAAACAAATTTTTTAGTTGCTCTACTATTTTTATCATTATGTGATAATGATGCGACATGAATCGCATTTTCAGATTTGAAGTATTCGTGACCAATTTTTTATGATGTTTGAAAGAACAACTCGGAACCTGTTGTATGAACAATGAAATTCAATTACAACTCAAGTAAAAAAGTGGCCACATTATAAACACATTTATGATGACAAAAGAAAGACAAATAGAAGCTTATAAAATATATTTGAAAATATAATTGTTTCAGTTTGTAACCTGGTGACAAAGTTATTTTACAAGTTTGCCATGCAAAGCGTGACACGCAGATACAAATTTTGAAACTGAATCCATTAAACGAACTCTAACTTCTTGAGTTATTTGGTGTTGCGATTCAAGAATGTAATTTTTTAATTTTTTCAAATTTGTGGTCTTTTTATCTCGACAAAATCCTTCAGAATCTGCCACATGTTCTCTATGGGTACTAGATCTGCGGAATTCGTTGGCCATTGCATAGCTTGAATATTATAAAAAATTCTTTTTCGATTTTGAAGTATGAGGGGTTGCTCCATCTTGTTCTAAGATCCATGAATCGGGATGTAAGCAGGTTGCGCTTAGATTGAGATTATTAACACACTCAAATTGGGATTCAATGCAAAAATGTGTGTAGTTTATAAAATGTACAAATACACAAGTTTTATAAATTTTTAGATCCGAAACAGATCCGAAGTTTCTCAAAATGAGGATCCGATCCGTATCCGATCCGATGCGATCCGAACCGATCCGAGATCCGATCTGATTCCATCTCTGAATCCCAGTAGATTGTTTTGGATGAAGTAAGCGCCTACAAAAGACAGTCACAATTTTAAAGCAAGAAATCGATTTAAAAAGGTCAAAAGTTAATGTTTCTATCCGTTTAGAATAAAAATGATGATTGCAAAATATATGTTGAGCCTTAAATATAAGTAATTGTTGCTTCTTAAGATTACAAAATTATTATAAAGGTTATGTTTTTTTAGTGCTAAAAATATACCACAACCTTGATTTTTATAAATGATTTTTTGTATTTCAGTTTCTGAATATATCTGGATTATGCACTAGTTACAAATGGTGAAAAATTTATCTGAGATTTAGTAGCACTAAAACACTTGACGTGAAGTTTGTTAGAAAATATATCAAGAATGCTTCGTACAAATCTTTATAAAGTATTAGATGATTGTATACGATTTTGCATTAAAACTTTTCAAAAACATTGATTGTTCCTGCCCTGTCGCTATGCCAATTTCCCCTGCAGCCGCACTTCTCAATACATTGAACTTGAAATAGGAATTATATATTGAAATGAAGTTTTTCAGTCACCTAATGCTGGGGTTTTTATGTTATTTATGAGAAAATTGAGCCTGTGACCTCACACTAAATATTTTAATCCAGATATCATTGTCCAGGCTGTATCTCTGTCTCTGGTAACTAATCCCGAAACGCATAAGTATGTGCAAGCCTATTTTATTTTCTTATTCTTAATCAAACAAATAATTAATATTAAGTGCCAAAAATTCAAGTTGCTGTTCATTCCAATTTTGTACTTGTATTCGTTAGAGCCATCAGTGGCGGAAAAAAGAGGTGATAGGTACATGAGACTTTGCCCTTGCATCCGAATAGGGAGATATTGTGAATATGCACTCCCTGTAAAATACTAAATATTTTAGCAAATCTGATACTTGCAAAAAATTTTATTATATATACTGCCAGTATATAAGGCCTGTTCTGATAGGAAGTAATTTGAAAAATTATATGCAACTTAAATGTTTTAGATAAACATGTATCTCTCTGATATTATATTGTTCCAACACCACTGATGGTAATGATTTTGACACTAGCTATTTCAAAATCAAATTTTTAAAGCCATTTTTGTATGCGACTGTGACAATGAGTGAATCTCCATCCGGATTTCTAATATAAAAGTAAAACAACATCTGTTATTGTCCTTCTGAACAAATAAATGTATTATTCGTTGGTATTTTGATTTTCCTAATACTTAAACAGCACTAATTTTAACCCAAATTGATTTCCCCACTGTGGATGTGTCAGGGAAATATTCTTTATTCTTTCGCACGTCATTTTACTTGAATTTAATTGGTTTTAGTTCACCGACTAAGTTACACGTCACTCGTCCCGTTATATTGATGCCTTCGGTATATTAAAGGCATTGGGTGAAGTACACCCCTTCTCTTACACCTGGAAATGTAATGGAATGGGTATAATCCAGTGCAACAGCGATAGTAGACGAATTTTACTCTCTAACCGCGTAGTGTGCTATCAACGTATTGGCAACTGTTTGCTCTACGCACACAACATATAGTGGCGGTGTTTGCAGTGAATTTCTAGTAAGACTGACGACCGTTTCGCCACACACAGAAGCCCAGGATAGTGAGGGCCACCTCTCAGCGGTGCCATCTTTTACACGTGCCGTTGACAACATCTCCAACACCTTGCTACCAGATTTCATGAAACAGAAAATTCAGACTACGGTTTCGAGAAAGAAGCGGAGATATATAAAGGGTGACTATAATTTGGATTTATCATATATTAGCTTATTTCCACATGAACTACTTGAGGATGATGAAGATGCTGTCGATGGATTCATGACAAAAGGTATTTTGTTCATATTTACTCAGAAAGTATACCATATAAAGTAAATATATAAAGTACTATGCTTCGCAAATTTCGAAGTATCATAAATATCTCCTACATCTAACATAAATATTATGAGTCATTGTCTTAGAATTGAGTTTGGCTTGATTTTACACAAATACAGTCCATAAAAGTGAAAAAATAATCAACATTACTCTATGTTTACAATTTAAAATTCCAAAGGACCATTTTTCAATTGTAGAATCTTGAAGCAATATTTTGGTTAAACAAAACAGAAAGCAATTTCTGGTACAGCTGCTTATAATTGTTTGAATTTTGCTTAGTGTAGGCGTAACATCAATAAGCACTGGTATTTTACACAAATGCTTCTAACAGAACCGACTTCATTAACCTTAAAATCTAATTATGTTTATTGAATTTCAAAAAATATAGTTTACTCCCAACAATTATATATATATATATATATATATATAATAATTTATTCATGTAGATTTGTTTTTCTGACATTTTAACATATTGTACTTTCTTCCCCAAATAAATGGTTCTGCGTAGTTGCCCCATGTGTTGTGCTTTAATTCCACGCCAAAGTTTACTTTCAATGATAAAATTACACTAATAAAACAATCAGCATTCGGCAACTGCTGTTTACACTGACAACAAACAAGAGAAATTAATTTCTTACTGAATGTCACTGCAAAGCTTCTGCAAGAGGCTTACCACATAAAAATATAAGACTTCATAATTATTGATTTCTAATCAACGTCAATTGATGCATTGTAATGTTCAGTATATTGATGTTTTATAATAAAATATTATTTATTCTTAATGAAGAATTTTTCCAATGCTGGAAAGATAAGTAAACCTATATATTTATGAGCATTATGTGGAGAAAATAGATGCATTTGCTAATCCACTGTAAAAATGTCATTTTGTGCTTTCTACTTTCACCATTAATTCTTTAAATTGGATATTCCCCTTGTTAAAAATTTTTTTACTTAGTTTTGAATGATTTAACTATAAGATAGGTTTAATTTTTCAGTCACATCACATATCCTAAATTTGCATTGCCTAATTTTTAGGGTTTTTGTCTAACAAAACGTTAATACTATACGTATGATGTTTGCTATACATTAAATTATGATATTGGATGTAGTCCAGGGTGAATGTGTTTAAATGTTTTGGGTAATTATTAGTTTGCAAAATATGGAAAACACAAAGTTAACATCTTTCCCACACATGGTAGAAGGCATTAAGTAAACAACACCTTGTCACAAGAAATCTGGAATAGCTTCTTTCGTTTGTTAATGATAAATTCGAAGAGATTTACCCTCAATCAGCAGAATAATGCATTTCTAAACTCTTTGAAAATTCATAACCTTTTGATGTAGTGAGCTTTTGGGTTGAATTTTTGTTCATAATTAGGCTTCAAATATACTTCAAAGATTTAAGTTTTTAATTCTTTAATTTAATTTTGTGCATTAATTTGAATGTCCGACAAGTTGAAGTGATCCAGTTCCCAAAAACTTCATATTTATGTTTACAACACGTTCCAAAAAATTCACTTTATAAATTGTGATTTTACTGTATAAGAAAATTTCAACTAGTTTTAAATACATTATTGATTTAGTGAAAATACAAATATAACAACATTGTTATATATTTGAAAACATATTTTTATGTTTTGCAAGTCTGAGGAAAATGGACAAATTAATTTTGGACTGGTTTCTACAATTTTGCCGGTATTTGATTGAAAATTCTTTCATAAAACGTAGGCGAATATTGCATAACACTGTCGCTTCTTTATAGTATTCTATGCGATAAGAGCAGTGAAACCAAATTAGAGTCTACTTGTTGATTTATTCTACACTAAGTGCTCTAAACAAATTTCTGCTAAACTTATTTACGGTTTTTTAATAATAATAAAGAAATGTTAAATTATGGAATTACTAAGTAAAATTTTGCTAATAACTAGGTTTAAACAGAACGTCTTATGAACGTATACTCAAATAAAGTAACCAATTTTTTTGATGAAATCATAATTTAATTTTTATTCAATATGTCCCTGCACTGCAGGAAAATATTTTATGTATTTGAAGTAAGGCTAGTATGTAGTTTACTTGAAGGTTGTCGGTATGAATTTTCCATTCGAAATGATAAGAAACACTTTAATTTAATATTTTAATATGGAATTGGCTTCATATGATGACGAAATTCAGGGTGAAGTACTCAAATACTATGTTATGGATTTGCTAATAAATACTATATTTTTAAGTATATTATTTTGCATGTGATAAGTAAACAAAAGTTTAATTCAATAAATATTTTTAAGCAAGGCATTTCCTGCATATTCTAATTGACCTTTCGATTGAAATACATAAATTGGGCTTAACAAAAATTGAAAAATGAAAACGAAAAAAGAAAATTTTTGTTTTTCTTTTGAAAAATTTTAAAAATGGAAATTGGCGAAATGAAATTTGAAAAGCGAAAATGAAAAATGGTCATTTCCGTTTTTCCATTTCAATTTTCATTTAATCTTTCCAAATGATTAAAATTAAAAATGAAAAACGTAATTGAATTGGCCACTTGGTATCTACATACGATCTATATCAATTTCTAAATCATATTTGCAGACTGAGTTTTCATATTTGATTCTGCTGTAAACATTTTACAAAATAACAAAAAAATGATTAATTTTTAAAACTAAATGGTATTTCTTCTTCAAATTGTGCAATTGTAACATTTTAGTCACAAAAAACAGTGATTGGGGTGCACCGGTCTTTGAACGGGTCTGATTCGGACTCAAAGTTATTTGTCCCAAATTTTGATTAGATTGAATTTTTGCGAAGATTTTCTAAGTCAAGATTTATGTATAAGTCGGGTTTTGCAAGCCTTTAAATATATATTTCATTTTTTAAAGATTTAAATTTAAAATTGCTATTCCCAAAAATTAGGGTTTTCAAATTTTCAAAATTTAAAACAGGGAATGGCAGGGTTAGAGCAAAAACCAAACCTGATTTCGAATTTGAATAGAATGATATATTTTTGCATTTGCAATTTCAAACACTGAAGAAACGTTTTTGTCAGCTATATACACAAGTTGACTAAAAAACAAATGTTTGAAGGATTCTTGCCGCTGCATAATAATTGAAATCTATGTATGTGATAAATGCTGCATAACAACGTTTCTTTCCAGCTGGCTTTGTATGTCACAAGTGCATGACACATGTTGGTTGTATTGTTTTAAATACCGGCGTAACATAACCAATATACATGTGTGTATTCCTTCTTTAATTAGTTGAATTGCATTATTGTCTGCACACATGAATAATTCAACACTAGTGAATAAAATACATCAAATAGTCCCCGCGTAGATTTGTTGCTATGAGTGATATAGACCTAGACTATAAATGATGTAGAAAACTTCATAGCAAAGCAAAATTGCTGTGTATTCTGTATATTTTGTTTTATAATCAAATTTACTTTTTCACGCTTGTACGTTAGTAGTTTAGTATTATTCGGCTTTCAGATTGAAACGTGTGCATGACAGCGAAACGAATAATAGTTGATAGTTATTCTTTAATTGTTAACGAGCATCTAAACGCACATCTTATTTTGCCAACTATTGTGTCATTCTAATTTTATTGCATGACTAAGGAACTACCTTATTAACAAACGTACGTAGGTTGGTAAGATATGCCAATATTCATTAAAATATGTTAAGGTTTTTTTGCAAGCAAAGTAAGTGATAGATTTGTTTGCTTTCTTCTCAAGCAATAACTAAAAATATTTTTGAATAACTCAAATACTGGTTGTCCGAGAAATAATGTCAGCTTGACATTATTTTACATTTACAAGTCACAGCAAAACCACATTTCAGGCCTTACTGATCAGTGATGAGCATTCAATATAGGAATTGTACCTGACCCGACATGCAGTTTGATCAACCAAATCCTACCCCAACGGCCTATTGATTCTTCTACCCGACCTGACTATTGATTCACTCAATATAATAATATATATGAATTGCAAACATATACGAAATACGAAATATTGCATTTTATCCAGATTATCATACACGATATAGCCTGCTTCCTTAACGTACCCGATCCGATTTAACCCGACTCAAATTGAAATTAATGTACCCGAGGGCCGATCCGATACCCGACGTCGGCTAAAGTAATTCGGGTACCCGATGCCCATCTCTGTACCAAAGAGTTTAATCTTATAATTGAATCTCACTTCTTATCAAAGTCTAAAGATTTTGTGTAATAACAAGCAGTGATTAAAATTCAGATTCTGAGGCAATGAAGCGACTAAAGTCTGAGAGATGAATTTGAGTTTTATTTACCTGAATGAATGAGATAGACTTAAAGTTAATCAAAATTCGAAATTTATATTTAATATACAACAATGGAATATCGTATATTTTTGGGTTACTTAATTTGGCTTAAATCGCAGTTTCGGCTTCTACTATTTATGGAGATATCTGGGAGAAAATTGTAGATAAGAAATCTCAGAAGAGAGTTAATTACTTAACCTGCTATGCATGCTTTGAGTAAATAAGTACCAGTCTACTTTAATCATATTAAACGAATAATATTGTGAAAGAAGTTTCTGAGATTCGATTTATCTCACGATATTCTCGAATAAAATTATCTTTCGTTTCCCTACGCTATCAAATATTGCATTTCTACGGTTCTCTCATCCCTTAAATTGAAAAAAGAAACCTTCATAAATAAACAATAGTAGAATTTTAAGTATAAACTCGTGAAATTGAAAAATTATGTGTTTGAAAGGCATATGGATGTGCTGTGTCACCAAGCCCGAGCCTAAAATGGTGGTCTGAGGTGGCAGTACGCATTCAAAAATCTTTGTTGTTTCCTGTTGCAAAGAAGGCTGCGAAAGAAGGTAAATCAAACGTTTTGAAACACTCTAATAGCAAATTGTTCCATTCTATTTTGACTTTGCAGTGTGCGGCAAATTCCAACAAACAAAATGAACAAATGAACAGTCAATTTAAAAGCAGTAACTAACCTTAAGTAAAAACCTTGCGCATAAGTTTAAGTCTCTGTGAGCCATGATATCTGTTTACTTGTGAATCCTATTTAACTCTAAATCTTCTTTGATTATCTCATATTTGTTTGTTTCGGAATGGAATCAGTATCTTTAGTGGATAAAAATGAGTTGACATTGTGCTTATAAAAGAAAGAAAAGTATAATTGAAATAAATTTCATACTGAAAGTATATATAAGTTACAGATTCTGTATCTGAGCTAATAGATAAAAATATATTTTTTGTTTATATATGATTGAAAAAGATTGTTGTTAAATCTTAGGTAATAATAAAACTTAATTTTAGATGAAATTAATTTGTCCACTAGTAATGATCGCATCATAGCAATGGGGTATCCTTCAGAAACAGTGTATCGTAACTCCATCGTAGATGTTGCGAGATTCCTAAACAATCAACATGGCACTCATTACAGAATATACAACCTCTGTGCTGAGCCCGACATGTGCGTGTATTCCTCCAGCAAGTTTGAAGGAAAAGTAAGTGGTTTTCAAATTATGAATTTTTTCTTTTTTCTTATCATTTGAAGAATTACTAATGCAATTAACAGCCTGTACATTTTTTCAAAAACTATTTTGTAAGTTTAACACTTTTTGGCTTTGCAAAGAGATGTCAGGCTTTGCATCATGCGTTTGTCCTGTCAATCACATTTAGTTAGTGATTATTGATATTTTAACGATCGTTTTGCAATAAAATATATATGCCTGTACAAAGTGCGATCGATATTCAATATTGTCCTGAAGCTTCTTTGAACCGAATGATTTTTTGCAGCTTAGCAATAAACTTCAAGTCAATCATTTAACCCTATTTGCCCCACGTGATTTTTCTGCTAAATATTTTTTCATGAAGCTTAGTACATTACTAAAACAAACTTTCCTCTAAAAAATGAGGCCTTCAAATAGATGATGATGTCATTATTACGCGGATGACATCATTTTTAAGCGTAGGTAGTGAAATTGTCATGATGTTATGAAGTTTTGTCCTTTTCAATATACTATATTTATGGTGCTTTCTCAGTTAAAAAATCCTGGTTAATGTACTTCTGGGAGACTTTTGCTTTGCAAATATCGACAAAAACAGTAGTTTCATGTATAATGGCAATAGTGCATAATCAAAATTTTGATAATATTGTTTGCAAGAGTTCTATGGCAGGAAGTGGGTAGGGGGAAATTACTTCAAATTTTGTCAGAATACTTTCCATACAATAAAAGTAAAGGTGAGAAGATCACAGACATGTTGGGCTTTCTAAACAGCAAAAATTTTTAAAAAAAGTTTAGAGGAGGGGGTGGGAGGGGAGTTGCAAGATGTTATAGAAACCGAGCCAAACAGAACCCTTTCATACTAAAACTGAACCGAACCGAACCTAGCTAATAACTTGAACAGTTTCAAACCTTCCATGTGAAAATGTTGTAACAATAAAAGGGAAAAAAACGAATTTTGGGGAATTGGTTAATTTCAATTCAGCAACTGACGTATTTTTTATGTAAATATAATCACATAATGTCGTGATTTTCAAAATTTCGACCAGTTTTAGCAAATCAGAGATTACAAGCTGAAGTCAAACCGAACCGAACCGAATTGAACCGTTTATATACGGAGACGCTTGCAACTCTGATGCATAATAAACCCCTCCCTCGCCGTGGCAAATAAGGTTAAGAGATTAGCTCTTTGTAATTATACAAATATATGCCATTCATAATGTGTACTTTGAAATTTAGGAAGTCGTGCTTTGAAATTCTGAAATATTGGCAAAAAAACGTATTTAGTAAAAGTGCGCAACACCAACATCATTTTTAATATTTTTAGATCATTGAATGTTTTCAGTTCTTTGATCACCAGCCTCCTCCATTTAACATGATTGAGAACTTTTGCCAGGATGCGGACAACTGGTTGAGTGTCAACGATAATCATGTCATCGCGGTGCATTGCAAAGCCGGCAAGGGCAGAACTGGCACCATGATCTGCTGTCATCTCCTCTACTATTGGGTGAAGCACCGAATGATTGTTATGGATCACGTTACAGGTATTTTTAGTTTATTTATATGTTCATCAAATACTTAGTTTTTTATTTCGTTTATTTTGGACAATTTTCATGGACACTTTTTATTCCCAAGACCATACCATAGTTATTATAGTATCAAAAAATATTTTTTAAGAAAATTACAATCAAATTTCATTGCTTGAAACAAACCATTTCTGATAATAGCCTGCAACCTTGGTAAGAATTATCTTGTAAGCAGGCTCTTAATTTTTAAGAAAATTTAATTAATTTTCTTGTTTTCAGCACAAATTTTTATTGACGTAAAACATGAACGTTTATTCCTATTTCTTAACTTAACAATATGTAAGTTTTCAAATTAATTAAATGAAAAATTGCTAAATAATTTTCAAGTAAACAAATAAATATAGGACTAAAAAATTGTTGATACTGATCTTATTAAATATAGGATTAATATTTTTCAAAGCCTAACTTCATTAATCACGACTTGCAATAATTAAGGAATTGTTTTGACTTTGTATGCTACTCAGAAGTAGTAAAGGAAGTTGTGAAACAAGTAATGGGGTAAGTTCTTGTTAACAAAAATCTAAAAATTTGCGTATACGTCAAGGAATGTAATGAATTATGCTGTAATATCTCAGTAGTCCTGATGTCTTGATGTATATATTGAATTTTCAGTTAAATTATTAATTGTAGTTGTTTTCCATAAAATGACAAATTAAATATGTTAAAAATTTGGTATCTCTAGTAATCGATAATATCCGTGGTCCTAAGCTTTACATAGTTTTATTTTTTAAACATAATTTAAAGTCATCCTGTACTAAAATTAGATGGAATTCAAAAGAAATAATGTAATTGATTTTTAGGATCTAGTTCGGTATGGAAATAATCAATAGTGACAATCAATAGTCTTTATTAATGAATCCATCCAGATATACATTTAAAATTTTCTTCATCAAATTTCAAGTTTAATTTAATCGGGGAAGTTGAACTTGTTTTGAAAAATATTTAAGATTTTATATCAAACGAAAATGCAGGTAAAACCCCTATGTTAAGGGATTTGTTTGGATAGAATTAATATTGTACTTTAAATCTCTACAAGTTTATAATATAATTCAGAGGATAGTAATTTGATTTTAATTTGTTATTAGAAGGAAAGTGGTTTTTAAAGTTTAATAGAATATATTAATATACAAAGAAGGATTATGTGAGAGGGGGGGGGGGAGAAATTTTTCATGCTACATATCATTCAGCACAATTTCTTGCATAACTTTCTTACGAAGGAGAAAACTTTAACGAATATTCTTAAGCTAAATATTCAGTTATGTACAATTTGTTGAATAAAGTTTTAGTAATGAGAATTTTTAAAAGGTCGACTAACTCTAAGTAATTGTAACGGAAGACTTTTAAATTAGCAGTGACAACGGTAAAGACTCTTGACGTCTTTAAATGAAACCAAGCCAATGATTGCTTTACTTTGTTAACGTTGTCCCATTGAATTCAGTCGGTAAAATACTTCTTCGCGAAGTGGATAGTTGGTATTCTTTTTACAGTGCCTTTGCGTCCAATTAATACTCTCGGGGGATTTCAAGGTAAATCTCCCACTGACATTAACCTGTTCTTTAGTTTTAAGCTATAATCTTATCATCATTATTATTGCTCTTCTGCTATAACTTTTACAACTATTTGAATAAGAGAAAATGAGAAATTGATTCCGTTATAATTTTGTTTTTTACTGTTACAAATCAAATCAACACTGTCACAAATGTTGATTCATTAACAAAAACAAATTACTCTTTAATGTAGACTTTCTGTAATATATTTAAAAATTCAAGTCAATCAGGTATAAAATGATTGAGTAATCTTAGAACTTTGATAAATTGGAATTGCCATGGATGAGCTCATTGACCTATTCTAATTTAAAATTTACTGTGACTACCTAAGGTCTCCAAATCACAACATAAAATGTCAAATACATTTTTTTGAAAATTATAACTTTTAAATTTTTTGTAGCAAATTTATGATTACCATAATTGAGTTAATTGAATTTAAATTTTTACTGAATTATTATTATTGACGCTGACTTGCAGGATTTTCAAATCTACACCATGTTTTTTGTATAAACAGGAGTGTTGGGAAAGAGTGTTTTTATTCAAAAAACAAAAAGGTTTAAATTGTTTTGAATAATTTTAAAGCATTTTTTCAAAAAGTTTGATTCAGTTTGAATCCCTTAGCAAATGCAACCAACATGTAAATTTATTACCTGTTCGAGATATAGTCCACCGGAAATTTCCAAGCACACAAATCTTACTAACGAGAAAATAAAGACACATTACAACTCAATATGTGCTAAATTACAGAACCAAAGAGAGAACAGCAATCATGCTATTTCGTATTAAGTGCTAAATTTATTTGAACAAAACAGTTGAAAAACATTTCAAATTGTTTTCATTCAAAGCATAATTCAAAGCTACTGGCTGTGTTATTTATTTGTGTAAAGTCTAGGTTCTTTAGATGGGTATGGTTCCCCAGTAAAAGATTAAACTAATAATTCTAAAAGAATAATTCAGTACCATGGCAAAAATAAAACGAAGTAGGCAACCATGACGTATTTTAATTAGATTTGTCTACTCAAGGGTGACAAAGACCGCTATTAATTTGTCAGTTGATACCGGACGTTCACATCAAAGCATAAAAAGCTGTCAAATAATTTATTTGATTTTGGTACTATGTACCATGGGTATATGTATTATATTTCAAAAATATACTATAGTTTTCCATATGTAGAGTACAAGATAAACTTCAACATTTGTCTCAATTCAAATATAAGACATTATTCGATTCACGAAAATTGGTAGAATATACATGTTTACTATATTTTATTTTCAGATTCTTTTTTGGTATGTCTACTTAAAAAACGATTATACTTTGATATAAATCCGTTAAAAATATGATTTAGCAATTTCTCAATTGTGATATATATATATATATATATATATATATATATATATATATATAAATATATAATATATTTGAAAGATTTTGGGGACAATTTGCATTTTATATTCCACATAAAAATTTTAAATTTTTTTGCGAACAATCAATATTATTGTAGCAACTAAAATTGGAAATTGCATTGTATTTCCTAAATTATATTTGTCAAACAAAAAATAAATTTAGAGTTCGAATTTGCCTCAAAATAGAAATTTTTTTATTCGTATCGAAATGCTCCATTTCATTGTATTTAGCGTCTGCATGTGGTTTTATTTATTTCACAATTTGAAGATATGCAAAAATATTTTAGTAATGATATATATGTTGCTGCTGTCAATCAATTTCGAATACTAAATTTACTTTCTATTTGGATCGAAATAATATGAATTTGTTATTTTATATACAATTATAATGAATATGATGGTGAATATATATTACTATCGAAGCGATAAAAAAATAAGATGTCCTTGGAATATTTTGCTTTTTAAATTATTTATCCCACTTCCTGCATTGAACGTCTTTAATAAAAAAATCGTATCCGTTCACACTGATTTCATATTAATACGCTATGCCTAATTTTCTTAAGTATATTCAACTGTAAAGTTTTATATTTTAAGAAATCAATTTTTATAACAATTTTCTCTAATTTTCTCATTATGAGTCTTTAATGGTACTACGTAAAACATAAATACAATGCAACATTTTCTACAGCTCTTAAAAGATTTGAAGTACTAAGATTAGCTGCAGCGCTCGAGTCAACTGCAACAAGTTTATGATGTGATATTGAAGAGTAAACACATCTTCAAAATTTTAGTTTTATCTTGCTGATATATTTGCAATCCAGATATAATTCTGCTAATGAAATGCATACTCGCTTGATCAAAATGTTGTTCAAATGTATTGCCTTAATCAGATTTAGCTTTCATAACTACAATACCTCATTGGTAACATAGATCAAAAGACTCGGGTCGCATGTGATCTGACTAAAGTAACTTGAATAATTTGACATTGACATCAAGCCGACAACCTTCTTCAATGTGATACAACTCGAAATCCGTTATCCCAACAGTTAAATTCTGCTTATCTCTAATTATTTGACCATCCTTTTAGGCTTATGATCTGGGTGCTTTTGTCTTTCTTGAGTTGAAGTAACGCTTAAGTAATTTGTTGGTACGTACAGCTGTTGCTATTTAGTGCCAATTGGCACTTCTTATTTAGTGTAGACAAGATCTGTATTTTCATATGTCACTAAACATCTGAATAAAATCAATATAAAATGAAGCATTGAAAATTATATAGAATAGGGTGACCAGCCGTGTCGCAAGAGGCAGAACAGTTCCACATTATAAGCATTATTGTATAAAAATATCCTGCTGAAGCATCTTATTTTGTCATCTTACATTTAAACGCACAAATAGGGCNATGCGTATGTATATATATGTATATATATATATATATATATATATATATATTAAAGTTTTTGTGGAGAATTGCAAAAATCATTGCAATTTTTGAAAGATATGATTTAATTTTGAATAAATTGCAAATTGTACTTTGAAATAATATAAAAAATAATTAAACCACAACAAATTTAAAACATTCTAGGACTGCACCTGCCCTAAAAATCACAAATTAGGTCTAACTTTTGAAAGGCCATTAAAATACCCACAACAACACATATTATTGGTAGATGTATGCCATTATTGGGCATGAAACTTAAAATACACTGCATTGCGATTATTGTTGATGAATTTTAACTTTAATAGTGAATATTGCATTCCTTTTATTATCAAGAGCAAATGACATCATGATATTCTAAAGACACTCGAAAACAATTTACAAAATATGGATAATGGATTTCATATATGATTGGGAGAATTGGATACTTCACACATAAATTTGCCAGCGAAACTTTGCAATTAGAAAAAGCTAAGCTACAAGGTTACGACTGATTTGTCTGTTACTCTTGGTACTATAATTTTTTATTACCAGATATTGGCCTCATCTTCAGAAAGTATTGTGATTAATGGTCAATACTTGGACCTCTATTTGGTTTTCAATCAAAGTTTTGATACTGGCATCTATCTAAAGCTTTATAACACACTACTGTTTTATCCAAAAAAATTATAATAATAAATTCTTGTTTTCTCAACAATCTTACAGATTCCCTATAAGAAAAAGTTTTGTGTTTGGTTGAGTCATATTTTTTGCTTAAAAATTTTTATTAAATTATAATTAATTTACCTGCGTTCAATTTGAAGGCTTATCAATCAAATCTGTCTACAAAATAATAAAACGTATTTTATGGCTATTTAATTTTACGACATCCTTGAGCTGTTAAAATATGACATTTCCTTCAATGATATATTTCCCGTAACTTAATTAAGAATTTCCATTGTCTAGATATTTATTTTCAATATTTTGAGTTAGAATATATACGAATCCTAGATTTTAACAATCAAGCATTAGCAATTATACCCTAAATATATCAATGTTATAAAATATGTTTATTAGAGTACGCTGTATATATTTGCGGCACTATCAATGTTTAGTGCCGATTCCGCACTGGTTCTGTCTCGTGCTTAATTTCGCCTAGACCTAGTTCCAGTACGGTATATTTATTTAAATATAGGACCAAATATATCTAATTGGTTCTGGTCGCAATTAAAATGGAAAGTTGGTCTCGGTTTCGTCCCGTGTTTTATTTTGTAGTTGCGATTCCGTGTAATCGGTGCCGGAATGACAATTGAAAAAATCTTAAAAAATATTCTTTCTTACAACAATTTTTTAAGAGTATAGGCTTTATTGCGTTTAAATACATTGGATGTTCATGCTGCTGAAATTGGAAAATTCAAAATTTGTATGACGTCTTGTAAAATTTCTTTTTAAGGAAAGAGCTTCTTAAAACTTAAAATCCATAGTTGAAAAATGCAGATAAATCTGAATAGCAATGAAAAATTTCGTTGTCTTACTTCTCTATGTTTTCTATGAATATTTTTTGCAGAATTAGTGTAGTTCAAACTCGCTATGGTATTAAAAACTATAACATCTACAAATGTAACAAAAACTATGTAGATTTTTTAAAGTTCGGTCCCTTTTTTACAATATCTCGTCCCAAGCCCTATCCGGCCTGGCCACGCTTATGTGTGCTCTTTCTTTTGAATATCTTGACAAGATTGTCATTTTACTACAATGTAAGGAAACTATTAAAGGCATTGGGCAAAATGCGCAGTAACAAAGGTTTACTAAATCACAAAGATGATTTTCAGGCTTAGCCCTGGACATAATAGCTAGACACAAGAGATTGATAAAGAATGATATCTACCCCTACCCAGGCAATTAATTATAATGAGACGTTCGTGTGACTGATCTAGGCGCAAATACATCTCTACTAAAAGTAAAGTATTAAAAATTTATTTCACTCTTTTTAAAACTATAGAATATCTAAACTAAGGAGCAGTACAATATTTGGATAATTTTTTAATTTATTAACACTTTCGTCATCAAAACTAGACTATGTCTAAAATCTTAACTTTATCAAATAATTATATGATAAAAAATAAATGAAACCTATTGGAATATCATATTCATATTGACAAACCAAATTTTACTGCTATTATTTACATGTAGTTATTAATAATAACGCATTAAGCAATTTTTTAGTAACTTTGAATATAGAAAACGTAATATAGGAATACGAGTTTTTGTGTAAAGGCAAATTTTTACATTCTGTGAAGCTGGATTTGTATGGCCCACACAACATGTTTGTTATGTACACAACCAAGGCTTTCTATATAGAAGTCCTTGACACAACAATTTTAATTTCTTCCCAACACAACATGTTGTGTTGTAGTGTGTACACGACCTTGCCTTATCATCGCAGGCTTATTATGCACATCAAGGAGTTCTTAATTTAAGAACTCCTTGATGCACTTATATTACGGCAAAAAGCTATAACCCGTCAAAATGAGCTTACTTTATGAGGGCTATCATTGTCGCATGGTAGTACTAACTAAAAATCACGATTTGCCGGCAACAGCTTCTTTTATAGCAGTAAATTAAGTAATTAACATCATTAAAAGCTTCTAGTAAAGAAATCTTTCTGTTTCGGTCTACATGGCAAAAAAGTTAAAACAAATTATTCGCGCATTTGTACATTAAACATTTAAAGTGCTGTTTAACGCTCGAATAATGTCATTTACAGAAAAACTAAAAATTTATTCAATTTCGTGAATGAAACGCAATTGATGTTGAAAGCAGATTAATGGGACCCTAGTAAATAAATTTGGCAAAATAATTGCAAATAATTGGAAAGGATTTGCAAATCGATTCCAAATATTTGGCAAATATTTGCCAAATATTTCGCAAATTTTCCAAATTTTATGCAAACTTTCCAAATATTTTCCAAATAATTTGCAAACTTTCCAAGAATTTGCCAAATATTTGGCAAATTTACCAAATATTTGACAAACTTTCCAAGTTTTGTGCTAAGTGATTTTTGTAGAATTTATGAAATATATTAAACAATTACACTCATACATTTATGAAAAGCATTAAACTTTCATCAGCTTTAGTTATTTATAACAGCAGTTGATTAAACTGCCTTCACAGTATACATTAAGAGGTATACAGAGGACATATAGATCCAGTACAGATCATAGTCTAAACTACAGCAATTAACTGCCAACCAAATGCAATGGTATGCAAGTCAACATCATAATTCTTAACTAATGCAACATTGAAAATTTTCCAATTAATCTTGTTTATATTTCGTAACAATTTGCTCAAAATTTTGGCAGTTATGAATTATAACTTAAGAATTTATAAGTATGTTAGATTTAAAAATTATTTCTGGTATGAACATAAAAAACTAAAAGAATACAGGTTATAACACTAGTCCATAACTAGTACTAATTGAGTATTTAAATGTTGCATAAATTATTCTTAGATATATAAATACTTTAATTGTTTATAACAGTAGTCAATGAAAAGTTGAAATTTTCGTTATATTGGTTTAAAAAATGTTTGAAATACTCAATTATATATTATGTACACGTTTATTTATTCAAATAAGCTTTAAATTAATGAATGTACAAATTGTACAAATTTGGAAAATTTGGCAATTATTTGGCAAATATTTGCCAAATATTTGGAATATTGCCATTGACAAAAATTATGCATTTTTTTCCAAATATTTGGCAAATATTTGCCAAATTTTCCAAAAGTATTTACTAGGGGAATTATTTAGATTATTTAAAATGTAATTGAGAAATAAATTTCCGTTTCACTTGGAGATGGATGTGTTAAAAATAATTTACGAGTTTAAATTCATCTCAAGTAAATCACAAGCTCTTTTGTTAATTGCATAGTTGTGTAGGAGATTAAGTTTCGTACTGCCAATTACTTAAACTATCTAATTCAGTTTATGTTTTAGCTTTTACACTTTTGGCTAAAATAGTTTAACGTTTAGAGGAAATCAATTCTTGTAAACAAATGCCAAACTCTATCTGAATATTCAGTAATGAAAATATTACATCGATTTGGTAATCTTTCAATGACAACCAATGGTCTAAAAATAATACAGTAAATCCCCTAAATTCAAATGTGCCTGCAGGAAGCAAGAGGCTTTTTAAAAAATTACATCCAAATCTCTTTAAATGCAGAAAATTTTAATTTTTTCTTACTCTCTTAAAATCTTGTGTTCCATAGCATTTTAACAGTAACTATACTTTAGAATTACGTTGCCTCGATGCAGTTTTAGACCAGTATGGAAAAATGCGGACTACGAATAATAAAGGTGTTACAATTACCAGCCAACAGCGATACATAGAGTTCTTCGCACAAAGTTTATTTTATAAACCCGAGTCTAATGAATTAAGGTAAGCTTGCAAATTTATTATTTCTAATCCCAGTACAACAACAATCCAGTAGCACTGTTTTCAATACAGATTATTTCAATGATTGCTATGCAAAAAGAAACTGCTTTTGTTTGTATAAGAGTATGTATACAGTGGCTTCAAAAACTGTACTTTCTCTTCGAACTACATTTGCAGAAGTGACCTGCTTGACACAGTGTTTAGCAATGAAATTGTTTTTTGTTTCGAGAATAGCTTACATTTTCCGACAAATGTTGTTATATATATATATATATATATATATATATATATAGTACTGGAAAAAAGAATTCGGCCACCCACTCATAAATATTTCTAAGAAATGGACGCCATATATAATACCTCGTTACGTACCTCTTACCATCCGCGAGTTGATTAACTCCAAATATTTGGAAGAGATAAGTCAACGTAATATAGCCCGACTAGTAGAGCGACCTCGAAGTACTGTCGCGGATATCATCAGACGTTTTACTTCTGAAAACATCATTGCTTCCAAGCCAAAGTCCGGAAGACCAAAGAAGACCTCCAAAATCTCCAAATCAGCTTTTATGTGCTTTTCAAAGCGAAATACCAGGAAGACTTCAGAGGAATTTCGCAAGGAATGGGCTAATGGTCACCTCGTAACAGCAAGAACTATGCGAAACATCCTGAAGAAGTACTTAATTGGGACTTTGAGAGACAATTCGTTTGAAGATTGTTCTAATGTTATATTTTCAGATGAGTCAAGATTTGAGCTATACTCATCGAAGGGAATGTTGATAAAGAGACCAACTGGGCAGAAGTTCAGATTCTTCACTCAACATACTCGGGGACCATGAATTATGGCGCGAAGTCTGTAATGGTATAGGGTGCAATATGGAAGTGTGGCTTTCGCAAGATTGTTCAGATCACTGGTGCTCTCCGAAGCTCTTAATATGCTCGGATTCTAGAAAAGGAAGTCTTGCCACTCCTTACAAGTGATCAATATATCAGCACGATGGTGCTCCATGTCATACCTCAAAAGAAATGAAGAATTTCTTCCACAATAATGGGGTTGCAATCTTTGCTGACTGGCCTGGCCAGTCTCCAGACTTTAACATTATCGAAAATATGTGGAAAGAGGTCAAATATCGAATTGGACAGCATACTCTTCACACTGAAGAGGAGCTGGGGAGAATAAAGAAAAAACTTTATGCAATACCCAACAGTTTTATTGAAAGACTTTTAGCTTCAATCCCTGATAGCCTTGAAGCTGTTATTTGCTCAAAGTGACACCCTACACAATATCAGAAGAGAGCATTTTGCTGCTAAGTACTTATATTGCATCAATGTTTTCTTTATGTATCTTATTTTGAATTTACTTTTTTTTGGATTTGCTCATTTGTTAAAAATTTTTCAGGTGGCCGAATACATTCTTCCAATACAAGTTTTTTAATTTTGATTAAAAATTAATAGCCAATTATTAGTTTACATATTTTATGGTATTAGACATACAAATTTTCCTTTCTTAATCAAAGTAACACTAAGTTATAATTTTAGGCAAACTATCCAATGAATGTTCATTATTTATTCAAAATAGCAAGGTGTTCCAAAAGAAACAGTTCAGTAGGAATATGCTAATAACCCAAAGAAACAAAACTCACAGAAACATACTATTTATTGCAAATAATCACAAATCCAATACCTTATCAACTAAAGTACGATTGGGGATTGACTCGTACAGTAAGATATGATCTACAATAACTGTTGAAAGTGTGCGCCATTCACTTGCAGACATAAACGAGCGCGACGCTGCGCGTTTTGAAAAACACACTCAAGTTCATCAGGTTTGATGTGTTGAATAACACTTGTTATTTTATGCTTCAGTTCATCCTTAGTTCGAGGATTGTCTGCATACACCGAGTCTTTCAATTTGCCCCACAAATAAAAGTCAGGAGGTGTTAAATCCGGTGATCGAGGTGGCCACAAACCACGAGAGATCACATGATCCCCAAAGACATCACCAACTGCTGCCATACTGACACGAGCCGTATGTTCAGTTGCACCATCTTGCTGGAACTAGTCTTGTTGCTTTTCTTGATCCGTCAGTTGATAAAAAATGGCTCCAGGATGTTATGAATGTAACACTCAAATGTGATAGTGTTTTCAAAAAAGATAGGTCCAATTATACGCCGCCTTGACAAAGCACACCAAACACCAACTTTTTGATCGTGGAGTGGCTTCTGAAACAGAGCATGAGGATGTACTGTAGACCACACTCTAGAGTTCTGACTGTTCATGTACCCGGACAAATGGAACCATGCTTCATCACTGAAGAATGTATGGTTTAAAATGTTTTCACCTTTCTCTAGAATAAAATTTTCAAACCACCGACAGAACAGTACACGTTTTTCTGAATCCTGAGGCTGCAGTTCATGAACAACACGCACTTTATATGGAAAGAATTTAAGTTGATGCACTGCTCGGTGAGTTGATGTTAGAGATATCCTAGTTTCTTGAGACAAACGCCTCAAAGACTTTCGTGGGCTCCTCTGCAGTTTTTTGGTAACATTCTGTAAGAATGTATCTGTAACGACTTTTGGGCGGCAACTTTTGGGTTGGTCTTGAACACTTCCAGTTTCTTTGAACTTATGCAACAAAGCGGAAACACAATTTCGATGCGGCAAACGTTCTGCACCAAATTTTTCTCGAAATGTCTCTTGCACTTTTTTTGTGTATTTGCCACCATCTCGGAAAACATTTTCAACAATAAATATCTTTTCTTGTAAGGTAAGCACCTGAAACAAAAGAATATGTTTAAAAAAATGCAAATTAAAATATGAAAATGCAAATGTATAGAAAACTGAAAATGTATGAAAATGTTTAGTGCACTGTTTCTTTTGGAACACTCTGTATATATATATATATATATATATATATATATATATATATATATATATATGTGTGTATTTGGTTGTTGATTAGATGCCATCTATAAAGCAGCTGCATTGCCTGAAGAGACAATAAATATTCAGTTTTAACTATGCGTCGATTGTTTCAATTGTAATTTAGTCAATGTTAGAAAACATGCGTATATCCAAAATAAATATATTGGCTTTCTTTTCAGTGAATTTCAGCAGTTAGAACTTCCCTACATGCAAATATAGAAATATTTATAACTGAATGAGTGATATAGTGAAGTTAAACAACCACATATAAATGCGTTCTTTAAAGGTTGATTTACATTAAACAGTACATACTAAATAGAAATAAGTAATTTATGAATTATCATAAAGTATGAGAAAATAATTAAGAAATTTTTATTTATTGTTTATTGATACAATGCTTTGATCTTAAATATCTTTATGTGCACATTTTGTACACGTGTACTTTTGCATTAAATAACTAATGCTTACTGTTGTATAGTTGGCTGCAAAAAAAACTGCTGAACGTAACAACTCAAGAAAGGTACGATTTTAAAGATACATTAAAGGACTATAAGTAAAAAGCATCAAAGTCTAATTTGTTTTCCTCCTGTAGAAATAACTTCATTCAAACGAACTGAAACTGATTTCATTAAATTGGACTTCATTTCAGATGTCAAAATGTGTTGACTTTCTTGAATTTTTTCTTTTAAATCGGATATATTTTTCGGATTTTTCTTCTCAACATCATTTTTCAATATCGTTTCGATTGGAGAAAGATCAGCAGAACTTGGTGGCCATTGCAAAAACTGGATATTATTTTCAGAAAACCAATTTTTTGTCTTTGCTGACGTGTGCGGGGTTGCTCCGTCCTGTTGGAGCATCCATCCATCATCATATAAAGCATCAGCATAAGGCCTAAATTCAGCTATAATTTGGCAATATCTTTGACTGTCGATTGTGGCTTTTCCGTCTAAAATTTTCAAATAAAACCCACGATAGGAAAGTGCTCCCCAAACCATAATTTTTTGGTCGAACTTTGGA
>CABFPE010000063.1:1417989-1430986 GCA_900660155.1 Hofstenia miamia | reverse complement strand
TTTGTTTCCCCGACGTATGATTTTTCACAATCATCACATTTATAATTGTAGACAACAGAGGAAACTAAATTCTTTGGAATTGGATCTTTATTTTGGAACATATCTTTAGTTTTATACGATGTAAATATAGGAACGATCTTTGTCCATTTTAAATTTGTATTCATAGTTGTTATTTTCTTTTTTAAACTTTGAATTTGGTTACATACATAAGGAAGCTTTAAATATACATTGATCTTGGTTTTATCATGCTTTTCTATTTTATTGTCTTCTTTGTTATTGCAAAATAAAGTGTTTGAATATTGTTTGATTAATTTGTGCGGATAACCATTATCTTCAAGTATTTTAAAAACTTTGTTGGTGGCATCTGTAAGGTGTTTGTAATTTGAGGATGTAAGTTTAGCCCTATTAAACAAAGCTTTGATTGTATTTATTTTGTATGCTTTGTTACAATTTGAATGGTAAGGAATGTATAATCCAGAATTTGTCTTTTTTATGTACCAACTAGTTTCGTATATCTTAGTAAAATTATGTACGCACACATCTAGAAAATTTAGTTTGTTTACTTGACATTCCATGGTGAATTGAATATTTTTAAGATGACTATTGAGTTTTTTTATATATATATATTTATATCTTAAGATACAAATTTTTTGGGAATTATTAAATTTACAATCAACTACACCTGACATATGTAATAAAGAAAAATGCTTTTTGAAAGTTCAACTAGTTGATTCAATAAATAATTGAAGAAATTTCGGAGAAAAATGGTTGCTCACATAAAATTATTAAAAACTACATTGCTAATGCGGTCAACTCAACACCAAGTCACAACCAAGATCATGAAGTAAAAGATGTCATGAAGTCTGTTTATTGGAAACTACCATTCATTTATTGAAACATGAAGAAATTTTAATCAACTATTCTGTCACTTAATAGAACACTTAAAAAATCAGTGATAAAACCAATATTTACATCCCTAAAGACCCAAGATGTCCTCCCAAAGAAAGATGCCATCCAAAAAAGCCTAGTTTCTTCCATTTTGCTTAAATATGAGTGTGAAGAATGTGAATATTCTCATTTCAGAAAAACTAAGCAACATTTTATGACAAGAATAAATGAACACCTTTTGGGACACCTAAAATCAGAAATCTATACGTATATACACCAATCAACAGAAGATGTTAATATAATTATGAGAACACCTAAAGGTGAAAAATCGGAGAAACTATAATGATCAACAATGCTGAAAAATCAAAATTATTGAACACTCAAAAATCAGTAATTCTATATTACAATTATTTTAGGGTAATGAATAAATATATTTAAACATTAAGTGTAATTAAATAATTCCGGCAAAATTTATATCTGAAGATGATTTAATAAATCGAAGGCGGTTATATATTGTTGCATCATCACCCAAGCTATAGATGTGCCAGATAACGTATAATTTCGATGCGATGATCGGCAGATTCCGCCAAGCGGGGTAATGAGCACTTTCACTCTTTCTTTCTTTCTCTAGTGAATTTGTAATAACAGATATAATTTAATTACACTTCCAGCACTTGTACAAAAAGATCACCCTTGCAAATATTTAGGTAGCGTCTCCGAAGATATCCTGAGAGAGCAAGCTGGGCGCACTCGCTCGAAGCCGAAACATTANATATATATATATATATAATCTATTCTAATTTCTGTTCAAATTCTGATATTTAAATCCTTGGTGTCTATTAATTTTTGAATAGGTGCGCAAATACTTTAACATATAAATTGCCCTAAATATTTTGCACTAAATCAAAATACGTCACTTAGAGCCATTTTAAAAACACATTCAAAAATTCATTTTCAGATGTGTTTTAACCCATAGTTCAAAAATTATTTCTTATAAATGCTTGTAACGCAAATGTTTTGCAAATTTTTTGAAAAATGTATGTATCTCCCAAAAAATTGAAATACTTTTTCACAATAGAAATTATGAATGGGTGCTTAAACATAGCATTTGAATCCCGATATTTTTGTACCATTCACTCGAAATGAATTTTAATGTTGTTAGGAGGAACCGTATATGTGCTATGGAAATTTTACTTAGAATTTTTTAGAATAATCAGTATAGGAATAATTACAAGAGCATATGATATTCACTTACGTTTCGATTTTTGTTATATCATGTCTATGCAAAACAATGAAATTGATTTACAGCTGTTGAATGGAAAATAGTAGTTAGGATACAATTGGTATATTTTCTTTTAAAGTTGAGGGCTGGAATGTTACAAAGCTTAAAAATCAGGCTTAAGTAAAAAATGGAAAGAAATTTTGCTGCCTTGGAATTTTAATGGACATTCAGAAGCTGAGACATGATTGACCCAAGCTTTTTAAGATTTAAATATCAGAACTCTGACGTCAATCTGAACAAGATCACTCCCTAATTTCCCTGAAGTTCTTAATGCTCAAGGCATCTTCAATAACATAAATGCAAAAAATTTTTGTTATATGATCGAAAAGTAATCTGAAAAAATAATTCATTGACATACCACATGGAAATTTAATAAAAATTTTGTTAGAGGAAATGTCAAAAACTGTGAATTGATTAAAAATACAGCGTACACCATTACTGCAAATCGCATTAAAGCTTATCATGTGTTACTTGCTCTTACGCTTCAGAAACTCTCTAAACACTCTAAAGCTAGAGATCATTTGCTTTTCTTAAAAAAGCAACTCGAATGGTGATACTTCTTCTATTCATGCTAAATTATTCAAAACTCACTTGGCTAATCACAGTTCGAAAGGGCAGTTGTCATACGAGCTCTACAAGGTCGAATGGCTGCAGCACTCAGGGTTCTTACTGATAGTCAAAATCGTGGTCCACTATTGCCTGATCAGAGACTTCTAGAAAAATTTGAAGAGCTTCATCCACCTGCATGGATCATGTGGCTCCTCATGCGTATTCTTCTTTGTTCAAAAAAAATTGGAAGCTATCAAAATAGTTAGCCAATGATATTTATGATTTGACAAAAATGTTTCTCTCGGAGAATGTAAACCCAAAAATTATGGAGGCTTATATTGCATGCAGGGAGATTGCACTAAAAATGATCAAGGTAAAATAAGACCAATTGGGATTAGAGAAATTCTTCGCCGAATATTATGAAAGGCTATTACAAAACACTTTAAAGCCAATATTATTGAATCAGCAGAGGTGCAGCAAACATGTGCTGGTCATGAAGCTGAAATAGAAGCAAGTATTCATGCTGCCTAGGACATTTTCAATTCTGAGAATACAGAAGCAATATTGATGGTTGATTCTTCTAATGCTTTTAATCGTTTAAACAGGGCAACTGCCTTAAGAAATATGCAACACATATGCCCTGACTATCAACGTATTTGATAAATACTTATCGTACTCCAGCTAGATTGATACTTGGAGGAGGAGGTAAGGAATTATTTTCAAAGGAAAGAACAACTCAAGGTGACAATGTGGCAATGGCCTTTTATGCCTAGAATATACTGCCTCTTAATAACGGTCTAAATAAATTACAATGTCATCAATAATGGTATGCAGATGATGCTTAAGGAATTGGAAATTCCTATTAAGTCATATTGGTCCTATGTATTGATACTGCCCAAATCCTGAAAAATAATGACTTTTTGTTAAGAATAAATCAAGCTTTCAAAGAGCACAATAACTATTTCCAAATGTCTACATTACTTTAAAAGGACAAATATATCTGGGTCTGGACGCTTCTATTGGATCAGAACATTTTGTAAAAATAGTATGCGAACTGAAAATGGTACTTAGAAATCGATAAAATAACTGAAAGCATATAATGAACCCCATCCAGCTTATGCGGTGTTTAGGCATGTATTAAGATGTAAATGGAAATATTTAATGAGAACAATTCCTGAGATCAGCATCGAATTAAGAAAACTGGAACATAGAATACATAAGTTCACGGAGTCTCTATTGGGAAGAGCTTTAAGCAAAGACCAAAGAGATATTATGGCCTTTCTATGTTCTGAATGCGGAATGGAAATTATAGATCCAACACAGAATGCAACTCTTGAATATGGTAACTCACAAATTCTAGTTGCTAATTTGAAACAAGCTATTATTGATAAAAAACATTAATTCTGCATGAACAACAGACAATCAAAATTGCTTATAAAAGAGCGTAAAAGCATCTTCAATAACACAAAGAAATTGTCTATTTTAAATAAATTCTCCTCTGAAACAAAACGAAGTCTTCATCTGCAGAAGCCAAACGGAACATCTTCATGGATAACTACCACACTTTCATGAAATCTTGACTTCTACTTAAACACGGATGAATTTCGAGATACAATCAGTCTTCGCTATAATTTGCCAATAATGCGATTATCGGGAATATGTGAATGTGGTGCTTCAATTGCATTGATCATGCATTGATATGTACACTTGGAGGCTTCATTATAATGAGACATAATACTGTAAGAGATTTAGAAACTGAATTATTAACTATAGAGCCTCTATTAATAGAACTTACTGAAGAAGAAAACATTAAAATTAATGGAAACATCGAAGATAATGCTTGGCTTGACATATCGTGTAGATCGATTTGGGCACCATTACAAAAATCCATGTTTGATCTACGGATTACACATTCCAATGCGCCATTAAATCAAAGTAAAACAGTAGCTCCAATTTTATCTGAACCTGAGGCTTCCAAGAAAAGAGCATACTAAGATCGTGTGCAGAACATTGAACATACTTCATTCCCCCCTCCCCCTCATATAGTGCTATGGGTGAAAAAGCTATTCGATATCATATTACTTGCTGAAAAGTTAAGCAATAAAATGAATTGTAGTTATACAGACACTATTAGTTACATACGAAAGAGGCTTTCTTTTACAATTTTAAGAACAGTATTAATTGCTCTACAGGGTAGAAAATAGAAAATTTATTAAAAGTTTACTAATCTAAATGAAATTGATGTCAATTTGATATAATTTTTTATTATTAATTAATGGCTAACATACATTGAAAATCAACTGTTAAATGAAAATTTTTAATATTTGTAAAGGAGATTTTGTAAATTGCACAAATATTTTGTTTCAATTTATTATCGGAAATCATTGTAGTGTTAATTTTATATACATGTATATTTATTTTCTTTCTTTGTTAAAATTTTTGTAAATTTGGTGATTTTTAAATATTTTATTTTGCAATGTTGATTTAAATACACGTAATTCATATTTGTTAATATTGCTTCATATTTTAACTCATTTTTCAGTTGGCTGTTACTTTTTATTTACGCTATGATACAAATAATAATCTTTAATTAATTTTGACTCAAACAGCCAAAAATCCCGTATACATATGAGGACTGTGCAATATAGTTGTACATGTAAAAGAAACAATATTCGCCTTTTAATATAGCTGCCACATCATTAAACACAAGTATATTTAACAGTATTTTGAATCTTCAAGTTCGAAGTTTTTGTCACGTAATGTCCAACATCATTAAAATATTAATAATGCACTTAAAAAGAATTTCAGGTTTTAAATATTTCTACCTTTTGCAAATACAGTTTCATGAAAGTAGCGGATCTGGAAATTTCTGGAGGGGTGCATCCTTATAATACACTTTAAAGAGTCATCAAATAAAATTAGTTTTATATGAATTTACTTGCTCGTAATTAATATTATTAACTCTTTCAATAGGTAGCTATCTAGATCGGGTTGTAAATGGTGTAAGATATTTTGATCCAACTTAACCCAAAATTACCAATGAATTAAAACCAAACCAACTCAAGTTCTTTTGGCCCTTTAAAAGATTTGACTCAACCTAAAGTTGCGCCAAAGTGTGAACTAAATATGACATAAACTCCTTTAAAAAGAAACATATTGAATGTATTAGAGAGTAAAAATAGCTAAAACTACCAAAAGGTAAATGGTTTTATACTGAAATTTAGGAAATTAACGCAAACAATGTAAAGCTTTCCTGCAAACGTACATGTATATTTTTTTTACATGACCTATATTATTCTAAGCCAACCCATTTATTTACGTTTGTATATTTTTTTAATGCTTGACCCAACCCGTTTACAGTTCTGATTAATAGTGATTGGTAATAATATCTCATAATCGAATTTTATGCAAATGTGCAATTCTTAAACTCTTAAAATTCACAAATTTGGTAAGAGTTGAAGGTACAAACTGCACTCATGTTGCAGTTCTGTTTTTTGCTTTCAGCAATATGTCTGCTGCCTTTTCAACATGAAATTATAGAATCAAAGAAAATTAACATTGTAGAAATAAAGAAATTTTTCTCTAAAAAGTTTTACTTATTAAACACCTTTGAAACAAAATAGTAATTGATTTTTCATATAAAATTTTCATATTAAGAAAAGGCTAGATTATTTAAAAGTGTCTTTTCACTTTGAAAATTACTCGGCCAATCGAACTATTTAATGAATTATTAAAACTTCAATACAATGGAAAATGCCAAGTTGTCTTACTGGGTAGTCCAGTAAGATGTATCTGCAACTTTACAAGTAAAATTTAGGAATTTTGAAATAGAATTCATTTTAAAAAGATCTTCGGGTAATATTTGAACAATAGACTAAAGTAATAGCCTATGAAATAGTCTAACAGAATATATATTTCATGTATTCATTGAACTAGAATTTCTTATTGTTCTGTAAATAAGGCTATTTGAAAAGCTTTCTAATTTCTTGCAAAGAAATGTTCAGGAAAGTAAAGCTTTTAAAGTTTTTCAATTAGGATTTTCATTAATAAAAGCATTGACCAATTTGTCAGGCACTTAAAGTTGATAATCAATGAGATTTGACTCAGTTTTGTTTTTTTAAAAGAATAAAAATATTCTTTTTTGGTTATTTGTTTTCAGTGTATATTTTGAAAAATATTATATAACCTAATGTTGCATTAATGATAAACTCAATTTGTACATCATACATGTATAGGTGAAACTAATCTTAACCACCACTTGTCTACACTTTGTAGAACAATCACTTCAGAAGATCATAAATTTTAACATCACGTATAGTGATTTATCTTCACTGCATTTATTATTATGTGATAGCAGAAAGAACAAAACAATAGATTTTTGCAGAACAGTGCTAATATGTACTGCACATAAATGGCATGCTTGAGTAGTGTATATTTGAGGCCAATGATAATTTTACTTCTCGAAAATTTCATTTTCGATTTATTTATTGAATATATGAAGATTTGCTCATCAGATAGTTTCTCTATATAAAATATAGGAAAAGAGGTAACAGCTGATTGGAATTTTCCGCGAAACCTCAGAGTTTGATAATAAATTTAAAAACTCATTCGGAAGATTGAAGCTTTCGTATATGTTCTTTTTAATCTTCTATATCATAAGTTTTTGCAAAGCTGTTAAAAACGTTGATAATTATTTAAATAACGTTCATCATACGGAATTTTTAAAAAAACGTTCAAAAAACGTAAAAATGACGTTAGCCTATTTAAATTTCAACAAATGTTACAATGGCAACTTTTTCCAATAGCAACTTTTTCGGTGTGAAACTTTTTCCAATGTACTTCACTCACTTCGTGGCAAATTGTTGTCCCGAGTAGCCAAGTGCGTCCTTACTGCATTTTGTAAACCTTTCAATTTTTCCTTTTCAAAAATATAATTTTGTTGAAAATGGTTCTATTTCAAGCATAATTCCCTTAGAATTCAATTTACGTTTTATTACGTTTTTTTAAAAACGTAAAGAAACGTTCAAAATGATTGAAAAAAAACGTTAATGAACGTATTTAACAGCTCTGAGTTTTTGTATAATTATTGAGTCGAATCCTACGTCAACTCTTTACTGGTCAGATCGTGAGTAAAAATAATTGATTGGTCTGCCACTAAGGAGTGTATGACAGTATAAGTTAATGTGCAAAATTTAAGCATTTTAGCGCCAATCAATAACGGATTTACATTTTCGGATTTAGGATGTGCTTAAAACGCAATTTCCGGGAAGTTCTTTTGTTATACGACAAACAACTGTATGTTGCCAAACAAAAGATGACTTTTAACGGAGCCTGTTTGAGACAAACTTTTGAAATCAAATATTTATCGTTCTCGATATCACAAAGTAACTTTTAACTAGACTTACATTATCAATAGCTGCTTGTGCAAAGTACAACTTGAAAAAAATATTAAATAACTCATGAAGGCTTTCTAATTCAATGCTAACTTAAATCTCTTATTCTTTGTTAAATCCTATTGAATATATTGTGACTCACTTTCATAGTATCTTAGAAAATGCGTAGTCTGTGATCACGATTTGTAAAGAACATAACTGCCAGTATCACATTTAGAGGCTTTCGCCCTGAGTTGGCAAAAGTCTCTCTGATGATGACAGCGTCGAATTATTATATGGGTTAAGAAGTTCGTTTTATGTTTGAAATTTCAAAAAGGTTTGCACTTTGCATTCTAGTAGGACATGGGACATTCTTATCTTGTTTAGATTTATGCATCCAGTGTTGGACGATCATTTTCACTTGTGAAAACAACCGCTCGTGACATGACATGCAATTTGACATTTTCTACCGCACATGAATACTTTTTTGAAGAATAATTACTGCCCTACTCACCGGAAAAGCAAACATGGTGAAAGCTTTAATTTTTATTTATTAAAACTTATTATATGAGAATCGAGTCTATTTCTATTCTCAATGAGAATCAAACCTACAGTGTATTGTAGATGTCTCGTTTTGTCTGAACAAGTTTTGATACTTTGGCAGTATTATTTGTTTCTTCCCAAATTCCAGTGGATTATTTGAATCCGAAATTTAATCCTGGGCAAAAGTAATAATTGGTATGTTTCAAACACGTCTGTTAATGGGATTTCAAATCAACAAACATCGCGAAAGCTATCAAAACTTCGGTTTTGGCTGATTTAGCAGTAGGGACATTATAATTCACTACGGTTGCAGTCTCCAATTAGCACCATTTTTAATATCCCTACTAACAGGTGATAAACTTAGAGATTTGAAAGTGGGGTTTCCACCGATAATTATTTTCTGAATGCTTGTTTGGTACGTTACACACGCTTATTTGATTTTTTCAAAAATTGGCCACCCAAATGACGAATTTGAAAATAATTAATATTCACGATTGCATATGACCGGTAAGCAATGCCAATGGCCACCCATGACCACCCACCCGTCCAAAACTATATGCACCCATTTTAATGACAGCATTTGACTCAATTCTTATGAAGAAATGGTATGAAATGCAGGAATTTAAAGACATACTAGGTATTTGAACTGAACAACAGAGCCAGATAACGAGATTTAAAAACAATGTTTGCTGAGGTTAAGGGGCCAACCACTAACAAATAAACAGATTGCATACATAAGAATGAACTCAAATAAAGTATTTTTTCCACTAACAAATGTGATATTAAATTGTGGTTTATAAGTTTAACTCCAATGAAAAACATTCTCCAAAACTGCGGTTAGCCCAAGAGCGAAGAAATACAAAAGTGCAATAGGAATTACCAACGTGGTTCTATAGACATTCCCTGAAAACAATGCCACAACTCCCACCACGAGCTGAGTGATGAGAATAGCTGAAATTTCTGCAGAGAAGTCCCATGTTAGCTGTCTGACCAATATTAACACACAAAACACTCCCAAGCACATTGTGTTGTTCATTACTGCGGCGCCATACAATTGCGAGAAGGTTACAGAACTGCTGCTCTTTTCTTTCTTGCTGGCAAAGATAAGAGATGAAATTAATTCACTGGCATTGGAACATAGAGGTGTAACAATGAAGGACAAGTAAAAGGGACTTATTGGAATGTGTTGAGGATAATTCTTGTTCGTTAAAGCTGTCAGTGTAGCACACATGGGATCAGAAAAGAACGTTACTAGACCAACACCAAGCGTCAGAAAAACTCCGGCTTTAGTACCAATTTTCCATCGAGGTTCTTCATCGTCATCATCATCCTTTGAACCACTGCTAACATTCACAGCCACTTCTTGTTTTTTGAAAGTTTTATTTTTCCAAATGTTGAAATACTTTTGGGCTAACATCGTTTCATGATCACGAGCAAATTGTGAATCCGTGTGTATCTTAACACCAGAAAATTGCTTATTTGCCATGAATGCTCGAACTGCGTGATGATACATTTTATTTTGATCTTTAATAATTTCATGCTTAATAATATTGGCATTTTCACCTTCATTAGCTGTAATAATCTGCCAAATGATGTAACCTGCAAAACCTAGTGTGCAAAGAACCAATGATATCCCTGAAGCCCACATCAGATAAGTCACTTTAGGGGATTTATCAAGCCCCCAAAAATCATTTGACTGGATGATGACATAAGGTAGGCAAGTTACTATCATTCCAAATATAATTACTCGAACTTGGGCAGTGACTTCAACCCCCTGTTTAAAAAAGGACACTGTTGAAGTATGATCAATTCCGATGGGCTTCTGATCAGGCGTTTCAATAATATCAACTTTTCCAAAAACCAAAGAAGCTGACCACGCAAGGGTTAATAGAAGAATGCTGCTTCCTAAATCAAGGGAGTCAGTAAAAATTGAGGTTGATTTCAGCATATTTATTTAAAGCTCAACTAATATGGAGTCATTGAAAAAGTTTCAATAATATACATGTAGTTTACGAAATTTAGTTCTTAAGCATAAGTTCCGGAAGAAAAACATGTGTAAGTCTTTTATTGTATAGACAAATTTACATTGGTTTTAGTGGTCTAATTTCATTGTGGTACATTTACAAACATTAAGACCGCATAGTGTTCACAAATACCCATAGTCAGAATTGTAAATCGCCCGATATTTTATTCCCAAGGCTAGTCCAACAAAGCTCAATAAAATAATTCTGCTAAGAATTGGATGTAGTTCAATATGCGTGCATTTAATATACAAGATAAATTTTTACCTGCCAATGTACCCATTCCGACGGAAATCTGTTCTTCAGCTTCTTCTTTAGAGCCAAGTCCAGATGCCACGATCATTGCCGCATCTGGAATAGCTCCTAGAACTGGAAGCACGGCTCCTCCAATAAGTGCGGGAGGCAATCCGACATCGAGCAGCAGTTCTGCACCGTCCGAAATTAGTTTAGCTGCGAACGCTAGAGTAAAGCCATACAAGACTGTAAGGATGAGGTTTCCAACAATGTAATTTGAACAAGGAAAAACGTGACTGATGCACTGATCTGAGGGAATGGTAGTGTTTGCAAAACTAAATGTATACAAAAGTGTATCTTAACATTATTTCTAAATATTAAATAATTATATTATAATATTGTTAAACAATTTGTTAAAAATTTTTTGATTATGTGATCTTAGGTTTGTTACACAAACGTTTTTGTATTTAATATTGTTCTACTGTTAGAGTGCAAACACAAAAAATAAGAAATTAAATAAACAATATCCTATGATGATGCTAGAAGACGTGAGCGTAAATAAACTCTAAAAACCATTACAAACAACAAAATTTCAGACTTAGGCTGGGACAAAAAAAACTAAACGTAGCTATGATAAGACTTTTTGCAGTTACAACAAAACCATATGCTTCATGTTTATATAGCTTTCTAAAAAAGTTATTCTTAAACTAAATGTGTATGGAGTGAAATAATAGCTGTTTGGTTTTACTTTATAAACTTTGGTGCTGCTGACAGTGTTGGTAAATTCCAAACTAATTTGATATTTATATAATAGTTACCACATTCAACATGACTACCTAAGACATTATGCCAAAGTTGAGAAAAATATAACTGTAATGGTTTGTAATTAACATTAGAGTAAAAATTTTCCACGGCAGAGAAAGAAACTTCACCAATAGCCACCGCAGTGGGCGATTTTTACCACAATACGTGACATTTTACCGCGGTATTCCGCAACGAACTGGTTTTTTAGCTCCGTAAGAAAAGATAAATATTTCTGAATTGTATTTTTAGGGTTAAGGATCATCAGCTGAAAAGTTTAAAGCAATTTCTTATGTATTTTGTCAATTTATCACATTTTATTAGAGTAGTATCCAATTTACCATGAAATATGCAAAAAGTACATTAATATTTTGTATGTGAAATCTATTCATTTTGCTTCAGAAAGTTTTTGAGAAATACTTAGAGACTTTATATCTTAAGACAAAACACGTTATCTGTATAACAGAAATTTATACATGCACTGCATTGACTATCAATAAAATATTTGATGTTATGGGAGATTCAGTTACTGCTTTGTGTGTGATCCAATAGAGATATGGTTTAGTAGAATATTCCATGGATATTACATACGCAGCATCCTTACTCATCCCCAGCTTTCAGTAGCCAAATATAAACACTTGAAAAAATGTCTACATAAATTAATGATTAGAGAAATCAATTTGCATAAGGCAGATTTTTAGGCTTACAATTGTAAATAATGTTTCTCACTGAAAGATGTTGAATTTAAATGCTCATGCAGGTCTCTAAGTCCAATACTGATTAATTTCAATTACAAATAATTTTTACTGTAGTAAATAGTAAACTCCTCTACAAACTCACCTCAAAGGCGTGATAAGTAGTATTTATCAACTAGGTACACAAATTTTCTCTGTCATATCTAGTACAAATAACCAAATTAAACACTTTCAGATTTAATTCAATTATCAAATTTAAAATCTGTTAAGACAAAGAAGACATTTTATTTAATTATTGCCCTACAGGTTAATAGCTTTGCATAGCTAATTAATTCAGGAAAAAACGAATTTGTTGTTTGATTTTAATAACCGAAAATATTATCCACGAGACCACGTTTAAAACATTGAAACAGTCGGCTAACACATATTTTCACAGAAAAAACTAAACTATTTTGCTTGAAAACTAGTTTCAATTATGTGACAAAGGAAAAGTGATGATTAGGCGAGCTCTTATTCAAAAATTTATGTTTTCAAATAAAAATTTTTAGTTACTAGTTTCCAAATACTTCCAATCGAATTACCTTTGAAAACAACACTATTTATATTTATATA
>CABFPE010000063.1:1384954-1417710 GCA_900660155.1 Hofstenia miamia | reverse complement strand
TATATATATATATATATACCAGCATAGACATACAAGATGTAACTAGTATTGATGTAATAATATTAATATCTTCGAATATGTTTCAATTGTGGTAAATACTTACACGAACAAAATAGTGGAAGCTGTAAGTCTCTTAAGCCCCAAATTATTACAGTGAAAATTACAAAACTTCTAACACGTTAATAAAAAAGTAAAAAACGTTGATTGAAATACTAAAGTTAATCTTGAAGAACTTTGCGTTTATCCTTAGGGATTAATAAGTGAATTGTTAGAAATACTAATTACCTTAATTGAATGAGAAGAAATGCAGCGACTAAGAAGGAGGTGTGTTGATGCATATCTCTTGTGGATTCAATGAATCAAATGTTGAGCAAACACGCTTGTGTTTGTAATTACGACTTTCAATCTATTTACCAGGAATAAATGCCAAATCAAGAGTGACGCTAAGCCAGAATTAAATCCTTTTTTATCTTCACTGATATAATATCGACAACTATTTAAAATAAAGAGGCTCTTCTCGTTGCAATGAGCCTCGCAACTGCTAATTCCTATGGTCAAACCTAATCACAATTCCAAAAAACAGCACCCTAGCAGAATTAGAAAATATCTTTTGTTTCAATCTGAAGAGATTCTTCTATCTTTCTAGCTATATCGTACATAACTTAAGTAAAATAACGCAGACATTTTGCTCTCTCCAAATTATCTTCCCGCGCTAGCTTCTTGCATGTAACGTGTGAACTACTCTGCAACCCCATCATCATCGTTTCTCAAAATTTTTCATTAACCACTTTTTCTATACTTCAAATTTTTATTTTTTAAGCATTTTTGGGCTCTTTTTGGCTTCAAACTCTGTTGCTGTTGTTGTAGTTTTTTTGTTGCTGCTGTTGTTGTTTTCCTTCTTCTTCTTAACGAGTTCTTCTTTGTATTTGATATTATAGTTTACCATACAACCCGTCAATGTATACTCCTCAAATGAACACCTATATTTGTATTTTTCATTGACGAAAACCATAATACTAATGTATTATTGTTTAAAGATATAACGAATTGGTGATACAACATATCTTTCATAATACGATTTAGAAGTTGAGAAATATTTGCATTTTTTCTGGAAATCAATTTTAAGACGTGCTTAATATTATGCACTCATTGATAATTCAAAAAACATTTTGGTAATTATTGATTATGTGAATAATTCTTAGTATATTTTTTCTAAAAACAAGGGAAAAATATACTTTTAAATATTTCAGTTATTCCGTTAAATGTATTTAATTTTTGTTCTTGAATATCATGTAGCAAACGAAATTAAAGAATTGCATATTTTTTTGACTTTTCCAGTTTCATTCTTATTGTTTCATTATCAGAATTCGCAAAGCTCAATGATTTCAGAAGAAATCTGGAGGCTATCGTTTTCACCGTTTTGGATCATAGCATAGCTGCAAAAAATAAAATGAAGTAAAATGATTGTTTAAAATAAATGTGCATTGATAAGTACAGATATAGAGTATACATTAGAGCCATTCGATAGTTTTTTTACTTAAATTTCTTCATTCATTAATTAGTTGAAATGTCTGCTTACACAATCTTTCTGTTTTATATTCTATAATTATGAAATTATCAAAAACTAATTCGATAGTTACATTACTATTTTTTGAACAATAGCATCAGGATAGTAACCAATATTTAAAAAGTGGACTTCATTTCTTGATTAAATATTTGCAAACACCTCTAAATATAAAATTCGTGCATTTTTGCAGCGTAACATTTTGAATCTTTCAAAAAGTTCTTAAGTGTGTAAACAAACAATTCAGTGTACATTGCATGGGCAATGGAAGCGGAAAGGACATTTATATTTCCGTTTCATTGTAGAGTAAAGACAAAATTTACAATTAGGACGTTGAACACATGTATCAAACACCCATCCAAAATAATTTCATTGATTTCAAATTTATTGTTCTTGTTGAAATATCTATATCTTGCTAGCAAAATCCCACTTTGCGCGTAGTACACCTCAATAGGTTCATCTGGCTCTCATATGTTTAAACCATACAATTACCAGAACATTAGGTAGAAAAAAATTTAAAAATTTTGAAAAAATCGAATTTTGAATAAAAAATAGTAATATTCCAATGACATCAGTCACATGAATAAACTTTATTACAAATTTTCAGTATTACATTAAAGCACGTGCAGCACGATGTTCAAATTTGATAATACGCTTGGAAAAAATTCTTTGAACATGTGAAAAAACGGGTTTTCCTCTAAAAAGGTAATGTAAGTACAAGTGCAACTAAAAATATGATGTGACATATCCTCGATCAAAGCTTTTAGAATGAACATAGTTCTTAAAATATGATTTTGGAAAAACTTTTGTTGAATATAAGTGTGTTAAATCATCATTCTATACAAGGCCCTAATAAAAACTTTTTGAAACCCCATATTCGCATATATTAATTTTTAAAACATGAACCAAAATCTCAATAGAGTACTTATGTGTTGAAACATGTAAAATATGCTATGTATACTTACTATAGGACTACTGTGTTTCATTTTGGCATATAACGTTAAAACCAATAATGCAAGACAAGATTGTGCAAATAAAGAAGATTTTTAAAGTTTTATAAGTCCCATAAAAATTCCACAAACTTTTAAAAACTCTAAAAGACAGAATCTGCGTAAAGAAGTAGAGGAATTCTGAGTAAATAAGTCTATTTCAAAATCATATTGCTTTGAGTAGACTCAGCATTGTATATTTTCGGCTCTGCAGTCTTTCGGATTCATGGAAGTTGCAGTGAGTTAATTCGGTTGAACTGGTATATATCACATGTTAGGAAACCACTCTGAATATTGTTGATCGATAAGATAAAGCTTTGTTCAAGGTTGGGGTGAAGATTTTACCACATATAACTTTGTTCAATGAACGATCTGGTCCGCGCCTCAAGATTTTTAAAGCTCTTCATCCCATTGATGTGAATATGACATTTATCTATGGAGACATAACAGTATTTTGCCAATATAACTGATAGGATTTATTCGGTTCCTTATCCTCACACTGGCCTTATTAGTGCATTCATGATAGTTATAGAAAATTAAAGGTTTCCCCAAAACACTTAAAAATAATTAAGTTTGCACTTGACTACTAGTATAGAGAGCTGTGAGACCCTGATAATAATTCACCAGAAAAATTCAACGACCAATTCAAATCAATCGCACATAAAATTGTTGCACTTAAAATTATTGAGGTAAAAATCAATCGCACATAAAATTGTTGCACTTAAAATTATTGAGGTAAAACATGTCAAGGCAACGAATCGAATTGTCACTCAATTTCATGTCATCTTAGCTGGCTGATAGAGCAACGTTATCCGCCTAGCAGAAGCCGTTATTTGTGTTTCTTTTAAGAGATATCGAGGGGTGGCCATATTTGGGCAATGACCCTTTTAGGGAACTGTACCTTACAAAACATCCTGCACAGACATCCTCATTTTTACTTTTTACTGATCATCAATGTTAGTAGGACTACATCAATCTCGGTATCCGCTCTTGCTTGCATCTTTCTTCTTCATCTTGTCTTCTGGGTAGATTAAACATGTCGTTTGCTTGGTGGGGCGATCAAACTATTATTGAGCTCTTTGTGTATTTGATTTTGTTTTAATGATGAGAAAGTACCCAGAATTCGTTTCAAGGGTTCTTTAGGATTTCGAGTAACAATTCCACAACTGCAAAATCCGGTTTACAGATATTCCTTCACATTGGCTAATCAAATTTTGTTCTGCAATGTAAAAAGCAAGACTGGAAACAATTCCTTTGGTAGTACGCCTGTTGAACGGGACTCAGTACACCAATACACTAAACTCTTTCAACGGATCGCGACATCAAGAGATTGAAAAAATGAGTGTTATTTGCTGGCAATGCAGTAATGAAAACTTGATGCTGTCGTGCTAACCTGACAACATTGTCGGACATATGTGAAGCCAATTGATCTAGCAACAACTTGCATCCTAAAGAGCACTTCACAATATCGAAAACTGGTTTTCAAGCCAGTCTTCAAATGGTGCCTTTTCAAACCAACCTCAGCTTATTGGCAAATATGAATAAGGGATTTTAAGTTCACTTAAATGAAATACAGTCTGCCAGTGTGCATTTTCTATATAGGCAAAAAACAAAATTATTAATAGTTACCCCAAGACTGTTAATAGTTACCAGCAGTGTTAATAGTTCCCCCATTTTACTTTTACATTATATTTTGAAACGTTTTGATTTTTAATTTAATAAAGATTTATTCAATTCAAAATTTACGAAGGACACGTGTCCCCTTGTTTGCGACCCTGGCCGCTGACACAAGAAAAAACATTTATGTAAAATTTCCTCATTATTTTCTAAGAAAATGTGCATTGTATGCAAAGCGTTTTGTAAATGAAATTTTCAAACCTTTGCGATTTTGTTTAAATTTCAACTGATTCATCCGCCGCAAAACAAAAATCACAATCAGTCATTGAAAAACACAAAAGTATCGGCACCAGATTCTATGTAGAATGTCCTGAACTACCATTATGATTACATACAATAGAATAAACCCAGAGAAACCGAAGGTGATTCAAAAATAAGGGGGTAAAACGTCCAAACTTTATTTGTTAAATTACATGGATTTATAATTATATATATTTTAATGATTTCGTGTTTTTTATTATGTACAGGTAGGTATAAAGGCCATAGTTAATTAAACCGGATACTAATATCATATTTGTGGATGAAATTGTCGGCTGCTTACAATTATTGTTGGCTTGAACATGAATATTTATATACTGACACTCAGAATATAAATATTTAGTGCATGTACTCTTAAAATCAAGTTTTGTGGTATCATAATAGTGGGCCCTAATACCCTATCCGCAGTGAATTGTAATTTGGTGATTTTGAAATTTTTGATGTTGTAATGTTGATCATATGTGAAAAAAAATTCAGCCTAAAAATATGTATTCATTATAGTACATAACAATAAAAACGTCTTTGTTCAATAAATATTTTCTAATTATATGAAATTCAAGTACATAAGCTTAAGTAATTGTTGTCGAGACTGCAAATATACAGTTAGAAAGAATTTTAGTTTATGTGCAGATCTAAATGCAAAATGATTAACTATATCATTAATAGAAAAACCTTGAATCAAAAAAACTTTTAATGAAACTTTTTAAGAACTTTCAAATTCTTTTTATCACTAAATATCAGAGTCGGATCTTTTAAAACGCCACCCAAGGCCTGTTAGTAAAATCAGAGGACGCAGTGCTACTTTACAAAAATTTTTCAAAAATACATTAGATTTTAAAAAAATTCAGTGGAAGTTTAGGGTTAACATAAATTTGAATCGTTTTGTTGTAAAATGTTACATGAAGTAAATAATTTTCTCCAGTTATGCATTAGTCAGTTTGCAACATCAGAATTTTTGCCAATTACTCCTTTGATTGGCGGGGGTCTGGTCTGACCCTCTGCCTCTTATTTACGCAAGCCCATGGCATTTTGTGCGGCAACTCATGATTGTTTACAAGTGTTTCTAATAATTTTACAAGGCAATATTAATGTTTCATAGTAAATCATACGATAATGTATAATTTGAGACTAGAGGCTGTGGGACTGGTACCTGGTCCCAATCAAAAAAATGTAAATTCGGGATAGATACTGGACAGGATCACGACCAAATGTTTTGAGACCAGATAATATCAGGACTTCTCACCCTAATATTTTAAACATTAATTTAGTTTTATTTTTATTGTCAAATAAATAATTTACAACTGGATATCTGATAGCAAAAATTAAAAAAACACTGAATGTCATTTAAATGGTAATGAATTTATCTGATTATAAATTTTATTTAATTTTTGTTTAAAATTTAAACTGATTATTGGCATTGATGAAACCTAAACATTTTAGAAAAGGAACTTCTCTATAGATATTCATATTTCTAATAAAATTTATTTTAGCGCACAGCTCCTTGAGATTTAGCAAGTCTCGTATTCCCTATGTATATCCGATATAATTAATAGTATTAATTACTTTGTTATTCACATCGACATTCAACATTTAACATAATATAAAGCTTAAATTTCAGAAACATTAATATCGGTCTGTTTGACATACAAGGGATAATTAATAAATTGTAATATAGAACTTCTTAACAAATGGTTTCTAGTGCTAAGTGCAACAGTTTATGTTAAGTGAAGGCAACCACAGTAAGGCACTTGTTTAAATATAGCGAATTAGAATTTTAAAACCATATTTTTCAGGGTTTTTCTGAAACTGTTTTATTAAAAACAAAAACTTTTAAAATGACGACTTATTTGAAAAATGCTATTTTTCAAAGATTCGATTCAGCTTACAACATTTGTCAGAAGCGTACAAATGAAAGTTTATCCAATTTTGTGATACAGCATTGAACATTCACGAGCGCAAATCCTATTAAATAAAAACGCGTTCCAATGCATCCGTTTTAGATGAAGGAACCAGAGCGTCAGACTAAGGCATGTAGTTGAGTTATAAATTTAGTAAACAACAGTTACATTGAATTGAATGAAATTGACTTCAGTTAAAATAACTGATTTAATAAAAAACCTTGCAATTTTTAACTAAACTTTCCAAAATATAAGCAAATTGTTTGAGAATATCTGATTTAAATTTATATATTTAGCAAATGTACAACTAAATTATTATTTTTATTATGAATAAAAAACGCAGGAAATAGTTGATACTGCTGCTTTTGTGTACAAGTGTATAATCAATTTCAGTGAATTCCGCAATGAAAACACAGCCAAAGCGTTCTTAAAATTTCATACATAACAGGGGTTAATTTATAATAATATATTATTATAATTTTGAAAATTGAATTAATTGGACTTTTTTAAATTTTAAAATAAGGTTTATTAATTCAGATATTCCAATGCTATGATTGTTAGAATTATATCGCATAGTTGAGAATAAATAAATCTTTGCAGCAAAAATTAAATTTCTCACAAAGTAATTCCATAATACAATATCTAACTATTTTTTAAATATTTTTCAATTGCTCTACAACTAAGTATAGTCTAAAGCTGCTGTTGAAATACGGGGTATGACTCTTCACTGTAAGAATTATTCATGCGTCTGGTTACATGCACTTTCATTTGCATTAAGGGAGCAGACTTAACTTTGGTTTGACGTTCTTGCAGTACTTCATGTTCAACATTCATTTGCTTTCTTTGCAAAACTTTAACAAACAAATTTTCAATGTTGGCGCTTTGCATCTCATCAAAGTGGGACAATCTTGAATGGGTCTTCACTTCGAACATTGCGTTCAAGTAATCGTCATCAATGGTCTCAATAATTTCCTCCTTTTCAATGCCAAGTAAATGCTCAATTTCAGCTTCTTTCTCCAATGCAACTTTATTCTTTGCATTCCAATATCCAAGTTTCTCTGCTGATGACATTCTTGACACTGTCTTTACTTCAAACATTGCATTTAGATAATCATCACTTCTGGTTTCAATAATTTCTTCCTTTTCAATAACATCTAAGTGTTCAATTTCAGCTTCTTTCTCCAAAGCAATGTTATTTCTTGCATTCCAATATCTTAATTTCTCAGCAGATGACATTCTCGACACTGTTTTTACCTCAAACATTGCATTTAGATAATCATCACTCCTGGTCTCAATAACAACTTCCTTTTCACTAGCATCTATATGTTCAAATTCATTTTCTTTCTCTAATACAAGATTATTCCTTGCATTCCAATATCTTAGCTTCTCAGCTGATGTCAATCTTGAAACTGTCTTAACTTCAAACATGGCATTGATAAATTCGTCTTTTTCTTCTTTCTCATCCAATGTATCCACAGTTTTAGTGTCTTCATCATGTTCATCAAATGATAGATCAATATTGTCATCCATTTCCTCATTAATGTATTCTAAAATTTCCAAAATATCAGCAGTTGATTGATCATCCTTGACTTCAATAATATTATAATCACTATTATCATCATTCTCATCATAGTTGAATATTGCAATATCATTCATTCTAGGCAATCGCTGCAAAACTACTTTTTTGGTGCTTGGAGTTATTAGCTCTTCTTCAAGTTCTTCATCAATGCCTGGTGTCTTAAATACTGGTCTTGGCAATGGACGTTTTTCCACTGTTTTTACTTTACTTACACATATCATTTCTTCATCAAAAAGCTGGTCAATTTCTTTGTGTAGAGAACTAAGCTTATATGTTTTACCAAAACCAGTAGATTCAATGCATTGACAGATTTCTTTGCAATGATTCTCAATACCAGTGCACACTTCAGGCATATTTGATTCAATGAATTCAGCAGAATTATCCAAGATATGACAAAGTTTAGAACAGGATGTCCTTCCAACAACAACTAAATCATAGATTTGAGGAAGCATAGAACTGAAATGTTGAGTTATACATCCTGTAACTGCTAGATTTTCACGCTTGGAGATTGGCCTTGAATGCTCATAGATTTCTGAGTCTTCAAATATTGCAAGAGCATTTGTAATAGATTTCAAATTGAGTTGATGTCTTCCATTTAATGAATTTGTTTTAAGACATTCAGCATAGTTAAAGTTGTATTCAAGCTCTAAATCTGAAGATTTTGAGTAATGTAATTTATCAACACCTGAAGCAGAAAGCAATGCAGGAAATATTTCAGTTACCTTCATTGATAGGTAAGGAAGTTGCTTCATTTTTGCCACATCTAAATTATTCATCACATGGATTCCATTGACAGAGTGGAAGACAATATAATCTGCCAAGAATTTGCAAATTGAATACTTACTGATGTCATAGGCCTTGAAAGGAGTTAGACTGGAAGAAGTTACACATGCATCTGCATTTGTAAATGATTCAATAAATGATTGAAATTCATCTGCAGCATTATATGCAATGTATTCAAAGTCAGTGCATGACATAGACTCATCTATTGCACTACATACATTAGTACAATCATTATTAACAAGATCTCCCTCAATAATAATACTATCTTTTTTACTGAAAATTTCTTCACAGATTGGAATAAATTTAACTTGCTCTACACTATTTGCTGCCATGGAATAATTGTTGACACCCTTATAAACTTTGTTAATCATCATGTTGCTGGTGCAATTTGTATTGTGAGCACTATCTGTGAGGCTATTACTTTCAAAGTCTTCAGGTTCATAGTCATTAAGGTTTTCTTCAATTGATCCATTTGCAAGTAAATTGCTTATATATCTTTCATATTGTAAGCAGTGATCATTCAACATTGATGAAAGAATTCCTTTTTCAGAATCATGGTATGTACTTAAAATTTCAGAAGCATCATATGAATTTTCTGCTAGTTTTGAAGAGCCAAATGTACTCATTGTATTCAATGCAGCATGTTTCATATGGGCATTAATGTATCCATTGAGAATTCCAAAATCACTCATACTTTCTGTGATGTCTTCAGCAATAAAGTAGACAATATTTTGTGAAACACCTTTCGATAGAGTAGGATTACTACCAAGTCTACTTTTGCTCAACAAGCAAGAATTATAATACAATGAACCAAAGCATTGCATGAACTCAACTGGATAAATAATATCATTCTCATAAACTGTATATGCCTGTTCAATTTGATTTCCATTTGCAGGTAATTCCAATGACAGTTGATGTTCAATCAATTTGTCTGATACTTCACTAGAGTAGGGAATGAACGTTTGCAAAGCTGGAAAATCTTCATATGAATCTAGCTCAATTTCCGAATAATGCTCTTTAGTGCAACTGCATATCAACAAAGTTATATATGCTTCAGGTGTTAGTGCTTGCCTTTGTTCTACATATATAGGAACCACAGGCAATGTATAATTGTACTCTGTTGACTCTGAATTTGTAAAATAATTGCTGTGTAAAGAGCTCATTGCCTGTATATTAGCAAAATTTGCATGGCTTTTATTAAATGCTGCTTTCCTTTTATAAGTACTTACTGAACTATATGATGATGCCTCTTCATCATAAATGATCGACTCTTGTTCCTGCAAATCAATGTACCCAGTAAGAGATGTAGAAAGCAAATCTTGATAAGTAGGGTATGTTTCATTTACTTCTGAAGCATAGATTAGTGTTTCAGCCTCATCAATGTTCTTGAATTTACCAAAATCATCATCATATTTGCAAAAATCAGCTTCAAGAAATCTGAAGTAGCTGCTTGACATTATATCAAGTGGGGATTTTCTTGCTTGGTGTAAATGTGAATTGATTATTGAGCTGGAAAATGCATAATCAACATACTCTTGATTGAAGTTAGTTAGGAATGAATAGTCTAATTTCTCTTCATCACCAATAGAAAGTATTTCATTAAACACTGGTCTACATTTATTAATTTCATGGTACCTCAATATTAATTCTTTGTGACATTCTTCAAAATCAGGCTTAACATAAATGTTTTGAATGGAATCAAAATTGTATTCCCCTTCAAGATATTGTGCATTTGTTGGAAACGTTAGTTTCTGTGGTAATTTCCAGTTTACTGAAACATCTGTTGATGCAAGTGCAATTTCTGATTCCAAGAAAAGGTCTTCAGCAAAGGAAATTTCAGGTTCTTCATCTAGGTCATATTTAACAGCACTAAACACTGAAGCATCACTAAATACTTGTGATTTCAAACTAGAGGCTTGCAGTTTGCCCTCACAGAAAAATTTAGCAAAATTTTCATAATTTGATGTCTGAGCTGCATCAAAATAGTATGCTTGCACTACACTCTTACCATTCAAATTTTGCAACAAAGTGTAAGCTTTGCACAAAACTATATTTCTTGCACATATTTCTGTTGAAGTATATGATGAATTCTCAGCTTCAAATGGCTTATATTCTTCAAATTCTATGAAATCATATTCAGGAACACTACTGAGTAAACTAGGTAATAAATTTACTATGAATTTCTCAAAGTTGTATACAATAGGATCTGCCTTGAAAGGTGATTCTTTATTTGAAATATTTGGATTGAGTTCACATGTAAATGAGTCAACAGTTGAGAAATAGTTGCTACCTAGTAAAGTGTTAGTAACATCTTTTGGTAACAACATATTATTGATTGCAGTAACATTTGATATTGCAAATTCCATTTGTTCAATTCTTTGGTTGTCAGCATGGTAATACTGTAAACAATCACATTCACTCTTTGATAGGGTATGATTACCAATATTTTTACCTTTATGAAATTTAATATTGTTGATGAAAATATTTTGATTACATTCTTCAAGTAGTGTTGACTCAAGTTGATCACAAGTTTCCAAATAATTATAGTCTTCCGAATATATACCACATTGCTTATCATTGTAAATTTCATGAACAATATGATTGCAGGTTTGCTTAGCAACAGACTCTAATGCTTGCGATTCTAAGGGAGCAAGAATGTGTTCATAAGATGAAACATTAATAGCATCTTCTCTACTGCTTTGAATACTGCTCATTTGTGTTAAGTCGATATAATGCTGTCCCTTAAACGTAGAAATCTGTAAACAAAGAACTGCAATGTCACCAATAAATGTAGGAGCATCAAGCAGCTGACTTTTAATGTATGAGACTGTTTGCAATTTACTAGATGCATAAATTGTTGCAGTAAAAAGGTAAGCCTTTTTAAATGAAATACTTCTGTTCTGAAATTCAACTTGAATTGAATCTGTTAATTCATTTTCTTCTTTGTATTCAGATTCCTGGAAAATAATCTTCTCAAATTCAGGTCTACATAGGATTAATGCTTGCATCTCAGTTACATAATCCATTAAGCTTTCTTGTAATAGATCTTCAGCAATACCATAAGGAAGCGATTTCTGCAAATCAACATCTTCATTGCAACAAATTGTCTCAAGACTATTAATGAAACTGTTTGAAATAATATTGTGTAGGAAGTCAGCATTTGGATTAAGTTTACAAATAGGCATTGAAATTTTCTGAAAGATAACTTGTGCCCTTAAAATATTCAGAACTGCTTCAAATAGATCAACCTCAAAATATTTAAAATAGCATATGATAGCATTGCTAAGATAAAATTTCTTGCTTCCAATTGCCTTTTCAATGCTTGTTTTGATGATATTTTCTCCGAATGCTTTAGTAAATGACGCATTTTCATACATGTCTTCCACTGCTATGTACAACAGATTGCAGACTTGTGCACATCCATATTTTGCAGAGAATAATAGAGCAATTATGTTATTAGCATTGTTGCAATAAAGTTCAGGATAGCACATTTCAGTACTATGTTTTTCACTTGTAAACAAATTTGAATTTTCAATTGAATGCTTAAGATACTCATTATTGCATCTGGCTAACACATGGTTACTATATTCTGGTACTGCAAATAGAGATAACTTATTTGCCTCAATAATACTAGAATTCTGTTTTTTAACTAATTCCATGTTATGACTCCTATCAAAATTGATGAGCTCCATCTTCCCAAATCCAAATAATTCTTGGTAATACTTTTTGGCACATGATGCATCAAAAGTCCTACTTTGAAAAACCATCTCTACAAAATTTTCAATTCTGTTCACATCTTCAAAAAAATTGCAGAAGTGATTAATGAAAATTGTTTCCTCTTTGGATGCACTCAAAGTTCTGTTGAGAATAAAGTCTACGAATTCTAATTTAGACATTATCAAATATTCTGCTATTTCACTATCAACATTAAAATCTTCGTCATCGCACATTAAAAATTCTGCAATAAATTTTACTATGCTAGAGCTTAGTGACATATCACATGATTCAGACTCCACCATATAATTTTCAATTTCTTCTATTTCTTCAAATATCTCAACACTCACTTCATCTTTTGCATTTTCCTCTTCATCAAATGAATGTGTAAAAATTAGTTCATTGTGCTTCAATAACCCAATGCTTAATGTTTTAACCTTTGAGGCAAGTGCAATGAGTTTGTTTTGTAAAGTAACGGTGAACTTAAGATCATTAACTATAGGTTTATGAACATCTATTTCACCAGTTGTTCTTTGTGGATAAATTCCAAAATATCCCTTCCCAAGAGAATAATTCTTGTAATCACTCTTGCACTGTGAGTTTGAAAATTCAAGTGATTGTGCACTCGCATCACAAACATATTTGCTGACAGCTGCTATTTCCTTCAAATACCTATCACGTACTCTTGACCAATCAATGCAGAAAGTTTGTCCAATACCATCAACTATTCTTAAAGGTACATCAATAATGTTTAGTTGCATGATTGACTTGCATATTTTAGCAAACTCTGTAACTTCATTAATTTCTGTGATCCTTGTTCTTGACCAAGTGTTACAGTCTTTCTCAATTGATCTACCTTCCAGCATAAGTCTTCTGCCATTGGTCCATTTGTTTGAATAATTACTGGTGTTCCTTTTGTGAACAATAGATGCACATTTGGAATTGATAAGTTCGATTTCTCGATATTTCTGCCAAGAGCTGCTGCTTACTATCATTCCACTTCCACATGTAACATTTGCAGTAGGAGATTTCTTATATTTCTCGTTGTAAATGCTATCATTTTGATGATTTTTAGCCTTTGTGGCATCAACAGAACCAGTTATATTTATTTTACACATTCCCCAGTCACCAATAGTTCCAATTCCATACAATAATGGTGTAATAGTTTCAGATTTCTCCGGAAGGATCTTGTCAGTTTTACTGCATATTGATAGCATATATGACTTAGCTTGCATTTGTGGCGCTCTTTTCACTTTAAGTTCACAACAATATACATCCCAAATATTGTCGAGTAAGACCTCAAGAGCTCGTCCTTCAAAGTGCATTGATTTCTTATGTAAATATTTCAATTTCATCTCTTTCTTGAATTGATGAGTTTCTTCATATGACTTTTTGCTTTCATATCGCATGCGCCTTCGGCATTCAGTTCGCCTTCCGTACAAAGATTCATTTTGACCTTGTGAATCCTCTTCATTCTGTTCATTATACCATCTGTACAAATCATGCTCAATTTGCTGAGATATCAAGTCAATGATTCTCTGCGTTTTTCTAATGTGCTTAATTTCCAAAACTTGCAAGATTAGCCATTCTACACAATCCATTACTTGGCCTCTTCCCCCACTTAGTAATCCTTCAAATGGCTTTATTGTTTGTGCATTGTGCTCAGTTATAGTTTGTAACTGATTACATGTAGATGTGCTCACAGACATAGATTCTCGATCGAGTCTATCACGCATACGTGCCCAATAGTTGGACTCTTCTATGGAACTACCTCTCTGTCTTTCTTTTGTGTAGTTAAAGTATGTAATACGATCGATTAAGCCACTGTGGAAAAGATTAATGTACTCATTTTTCAAAAAGAAGTGTTCACGAGTACGTGCCCATTTAATCTCAATCCCAGACATTGGGAAACCATCAATCCTAAATTATTCAATTATGTAAATATAGTAGCTCTAATTTCATAATATATAATTCCTGCATTGGAAATAAATGAAAAATATCTACCCAATCATAATTCTTAAAAAGCAGACGATAATAACAAAAAAACTACAAAAGCTAATTAATAATAACTTTACATACATGTACATATTTGTATGCCACACAATTAATATTTATAGTTTGCATATAAACTTAAACAATAGAAAAATAATATTTTTTCAGAGTGGTGATACTGATAAGAACATCTTATTGTGATTTTAAGACTTGTATCACACATGTAAATTTCGGAATCATGTCATAAACTTGGACATTAAGCATAGTTACTACAAAATAAACCTAATTCTGTTTGCTTTAGAAGCACCACAAATAAGTCTACAAAAAACAGGCTGGTGTGAAAAATTAAAAATAATACTTTTGCGAAACGATCAAATCTTAGCGGCAATGAATTTTAAGAATACACAGGCCTATAGTCTAGATCCCTACTAGGGACCGGCGGTATGAAATTTTGGAAATCGGTTCGGTTTGGTTCGATATCATTCAAAATACCGCGGTATCAGTTCGGCATGACTATGAAAAATCAATAGTATATTTGCGCATATATATATATATGCATACAATGCACATATTCTTAAATAAAGTACCGATCAATTTATTAGGCGAGATATCACGATATCAGTATACCGCCGGGCCCTAATACCTAACCACGATCCGAATCTGTATAATATCAAACTAATCATTAATTCTGAAATTGAACTCTTTTTCGTTCTTACAGTTATGGACTAAGGTCACCTGACAGCTTAAAATTATGTTAATTTTTAGTCTTTTTCCAACTTACACTTCAGCTAATTTGTTGTATGTTTATTACATTCATTAAACGAAGATATATCGAAAAATGTTTTTTTCTTTTTCTTGTGTTTTACTCAAAATATTTAATTTATATTGACTAAAGACAGATACTAGAGTTTCAGTATTTATTGGAAAACCATTTGGCACAAAGAAATCGGGTAAGCATTTTAGTAATACAATATATAAGAAATAATAAGTTACTTAAATGATAAAAAGGACCATTCCAATCCTGTTAATAATTAGTTGCAGCAATACTTATATTATTAAATTTGTGTTGGCGGTAGGAAGAACTTATAAAACGTGACATATATGATACCTTGGGTGTAGGGCATAGTACTCAGCAGGAGGTTGCAAGATTTTCAAGGGTGTTTACTTTAAAAAATACTATTATTATAATGACTCTAAATACCAATATTTTTTATCTTCTGGTATTCAGTCCACCTGAGTATGCTTAGCAAGCATACATTTATTAATAAATAAAAATACAAACATGTTATCTATATTTTCTACTTCTTATTTTAAGGGATATATTGCTTGGATATGCAGGAAAGTATTATTTTCCTTAAAACACTGCATGCATTCTTGTAGTAAAAGAAATGAACATCTTAAATGAAATTCTTGTAAAAACTTGTCACAATTTTTTAGTGAAACCCCAGTAGTTTTGTAGAACGTGTAAAAATACATATACAAATTAAAATAAGCACATATTTCATTTTCATATAGAATCAATTTTTAGCAAAAGCTTGGATAAAAAAGTAGCAGAATATAAATGCCCTTGTTTTGGTTCCCTTTTCTTAAGGTTTGTTAACATGCAAACGGCTAATTGCAATAATCGATTTCAGTGTAAAATTGGCAGTTAAGTTTTAACATGCCCAGGTAATAATAAAATATCTGTAGATCAAAAATATTGATAAATCGTTGTCAGTTATGCCACCAAATGCCATTATCTCACTGACCATTAAAAACTATCTATGGCTCACATCTGCTCCAGGAAGGGTTGACTTACGTCAATTGAGCTGTAAGCCCGCTTAAATTGCCTTCTTTAGACAAAATTATAGAAAATAAAAGTGTAGAAATTCATAAATGTCTGACATACTGTTGCATGCAATTTATATTGTATATCACGTGAAACTGAAATGTTAGATGTGGGGTGATTTAACAAGACAGCACGCTATAAAATGTATAACAAAAGAAATGAAGTGTTATCAATTCCATACAGTTCTAATGACGTAATTGAACGATTATGATTGATTTTAGGTACATAGTAATATTGTAGAAAATTCAACAGGACACACAATGAAAGCGTATAAAATCTGCTGACCGATGACTTCTGTCCATAGCTGTAAATCTATGAAATAGTGTTGTATGTGGGGTTTGAGAAATTAATGAATAATGGTTGATTTATGAAACTAATTGAAATATGAAGCAAATAACAGTGTTCATAAAATAAATATATACAGTGCTCCTATCTATAGAACAAATTTTAGCACTTAAAACACCCCTCTCAACCATTATCACAAAACTATAAACACAAGAATTCTCCTTATACTACCTAAAAATTTAGATTGCTCTTTTAAGTTGTAAATATAGGAACAAGCATCATCACAAATAATTCAACTACAAATATTAAGATAATTCAGATAAACTAAACATAAATGAAGTCAATATTATAATCAGGTGTGCAACCTGAACAGTATTTAACTTGCGATAGAGATTGAAAGGTCAATGAACATTTCTTAATTAATGAATAAGGCTACATATGTCACATTAAACATGCAACTCTTGCTGATAATTAATATCCGTTTAATTTTGCAAGTAATTGTAGAAAATAAATTCACTGGAAACTCATTTACAAAAACGTACCTAGATCTACATAAACCGATAAATTATGTCCAGCTATTTTCTTCCAAAAAATCTAGAACTGAGAAACTATATTTTCATAAATATTAACTCAGAAAATAAGTTGAGCAAAATGCCAAGAACAATAATATAGTTTCTCAAAATGAAATTGACTGCAATCAAATTCTTTAGAAATATTTTGAAAAATATATTTACAATTGGCTAAATTTTTTAAAAATGACGAGTTAAATACTAAACTTCCAGTGCTAAAGAAAAATCTCTTATGACTTATAAATGGAATATTTTTAAAATGTAGGAATGGCAATAACGCACTACTAACAGAAGCATGATAGATGTTGAATATCGCGTAATCCAGAATTGCACCTCGGCGATGTTTACAAAAAAGACTTTACTGAGCAATTTGCTCATGAATGAAAAATGATATAAAAATTGGTGCATTAACATATATAGTTATCACTGGGCTTGCATATTTCTAAGTCTAATAAAAAATTCAACTAATACTGTAAGACCTGCTCGTCTTTTTTCTCAATAAAAGATGTTTTAATATTTATTTTGTGAATATAGTGAAGAAAAAATTTTAATAAAGTTTTGAACTGATTAAAAAATTGATATTAAATCATGTGGCAACACTCTAGCTTGAAAAACTTTAAGATTAAAATACACTAAAAACTTAGCATTACAACTATTAATAAGCTATGCATCATGACTAAAAGAAAACAAATAATGCATGTAAGTTACTAAAAAATAAATCGAAGGGCAGATGAATGTAGTCTTGAAGAATCTTCTGCAATTTTTACATATCGATTATTTGACAATTTTCAAGTATATTAATGGAATTTCACAGAATTGATTCCAACTCGAGAACTAAAGTTTCGCTCAGTAGAACCCTCCAGCTGTCTCATAATTTTTTGGTTTACATTAATAATCTCAATCAACTGATTTATCCTTTGGAATTCTATAATTATGAAAAGTTAAGTTATTTGCTTTTTCAATTTGATAGAAGTAAGAAAAGTTAAATTATGCACTATGTTTCAAAGGTTTTCGAAAAATTAAGCTAATCATTATTTCGACACCAATAGAAATCATAATAAATAGGTATGTTTTGTATGTTCTCTTAGTTGTACGTAATATTTGCTGTAGTTATATTACATTTGTGTCTACAACAATAGAAAATTTAATTATAAGTATTAATGGTTTAACATCTACTTTTTTAGGGTGAATATAGTAAAAGTAAGCAAGTTTTAGCTAGAATGAATTGATTTGCACTAGTGGTCTAAAATACAAACCATTTTCTAAACATGGTATCTTCTGATATTCTACAGATTTCTCTAATAACATCGGCACGCTCTGTGTGAATATTTAACATTAGATCTCTTAGCCGATACCACATAATCTCGCATTCCGTTAGCCTTCCATGAAGATTCACACATTCACAGCCTAAAAGAAAAATGTCAATTTCTTAAGGTATATCACATTTATTTCTCTCTCTCTCTCTCTCTCTCTATATATATATATATATATATATATATATATATATATAATATATATATATATATTTATATATATTCATGTATATATATAATTAGGTAAAAAATTCCGTAATAATACCCCTAATACTATAGGAAAATTTCCAGCGGCACGTTGTACACCCAAACATCAAAATTTCACATATAAAGCGCCACTTATCTATCAATATATCTATCTATATATACATATACATATATATATATATATATATATATATATATATATATATATATTGATTTAAGAAAAACTTCACATCTTTCTATTATAGAAGTATTCTATCAAAGCCATTTAGCCTTAAGTAGTTAAACATGAAATTAGTTATGTATCAACAGTATATTACCTTCTTTTGCTTTTGAACGAGAGCATATTTTTCTTAAGGATGATTTCGTACCTAGTGATGACTGCTTGTGTGCACTTGACATTTGACCAAATGAAGAGGAAATTACTGATCTCGAACTGGACGACGACTGTGTTTGAACAACTGAGATTTGATCAATTGATGATGATATTATTCCGGAACTAAACAATGATAACTGTTTTTGTCCACTTGACATTTGATCATCTGAAGATGACATTTGTGATCTGGAACTAGACGATAATGACTGCTTTTGTGCACAGATTTGATCAGCTGAAGATGAAATCTCTGATTTGGAACTATACACTGACGACTTCTTTTGTGCATTTAGTGTTTGTTCATCTGAAGCTGCAATTGCTGATCTGGAATTAGACGATTTTGACTGCCTTTGTGTACCTAACATTTGATCAGCTGAAGATGAAATTTCTGATTTAGAACAAGACAATGACGACTTGTTTCTTGCACTTAATATTTGTTCATCTGAAACTGCAATTGCTGATCTGGTGTTAGACGATTTTGACTGCTTTTGTGTAGTTAAAATTTGATCAGCTGAAGATGAAACTTCTGATTTAGAACTAGAAGATGATGTCTGCTTTTCTTCTAGTGACATTTGATCAACAGAAGATGAAATCGCTGATTTGGAACTATACACTGACGACTTCTTTTGTGCACCTAGTGTTTGTTCATCTGAAGCTGCAATTGCTGATCTGGAATTAGACAATGATGACTGTTTTTGTGCAGATAACATTTGATCAGCTGAAGATGATATTTTTGACTTAGAACTAGCTGATGACGACTTGTTTCTTGCACTAGATATTGAATCATCTGAAGCTGCAATTGCTGATCTGGAATTAGACGATGTTGACTGTTTCTGTGCACTTAATATTTGATCACCTGAAAATAATATTTCTGACCTAGAGCTAGACGATGATGACTGCATTTCTCCGCTTGACATTTGATCATCTGAAAATGAAATTATTGATCTGGAATCAGACGATGATGACTGCATTTCTCTCCGTGACAATTGATCACCTGAGGAAGAAATTGCTGATCTAGAGCGAGAATATGATAACTGCTTTTCTTCAATTGACAGTTGATCAGCAGAAGATGAAGTTGATGATCTGGAACTAGACAATGATGTCTGATTTTGTGCATTTAATAATTGATCAGCTGAAGATTCAGTAGTTGATCTGGAATTAGATGATGATGACTGCTTTTCTCCACTTGATATTTGATCGGCAGTATATGAAATTGCTGATCTAGAACGAGAATATGACAACTGCTTTTCTCCATTTGACACTTGATCACCAGAAGATGAAATTGCTGATCTGGAACTGGACGATAATGACTGCTTTTGTGCACTTGATGTTTGACCAATTGAAGATAAAATTGCTGATCTGGAACGAGACGATGATGACTGCTTTTGTGCACTTGACCTTTGATCCAATGAAGATGATATTGCTGATCTGGAACTGGAGGACATAGCTGATGATGACGACGACGATGCTGTTGAACTAGACATTGATGACCTTGAATATGACATTGATGATGTTGAATGTGAAGTGCTACTGCATGACGATCCACTCGACCAATGCCCTAATCTTATTACTGCAGCATCGGTATTTCCTTTTGAACGACCAAAGCATCCCTCTTTACTTATTGTGGTTACTTGCATTTGATTTCCGCCATTGGGAAATTGTTTCGATGACCAGCGAGACTCACGAGAGCTGCTAGACGTAGAAGCAATATTTGAAGAAGCAGGCATTCAAAGCCTTTTCCGCAATTCCTAAATAAGTTTTAATTAGTAAAAGTTCTCAAGTATTCCTTTAATCTAGTTGTCGACAGTGTATTGAAAATAAGCTGAAACGGCAGTTTTCACTCAAAATCAAAACTGAATCGAAAAAAATGATAACACCATTTGTAAAGTTGTATATTACACCACATAGGCAGAATTTCACAACGGTACATGTGCATAACACCATCCAATAAAAATATTGAGGGGTTGGGATCGACATCTAACAATGTTATTTCCAAAAAAATATGCAGTCTTCTTGCAAATAACCTGCCAAAATGCTTGTTAAGGTGAAAAGCAATTTTGGTTTACTTTACTAACATCATAATTAACTGTTATAAATATACTTTGAAAAAATATTTTATCTTGGATAATGTATGACTAATGCTCATAGTAGCTAGCCAAAATGCGAAACCCAACCGAAACCGCAATTTAAGTTGCAAAAAAGTCGAAACAGAATTTATTTAAAACCTAATCAATTAGTTAAAACAATTTCTAGGTTAAATGTTTACAAAACACAAACTAATAATACAATTTTTAGTTTTCTCAGCTAAGTTTGAACCGCCGAGCGACTAAACAAATGATTTAATTAAATTCTTTGGGAGAATATTAGAAGGAAATTAGTTGCCTAGAAAAGATAGCACAATAGTTTCTTTAAAATAGTGCACTAAGGCATTGTTTAAAATAGTGCACGCAATAGGTACGTGTGTAGGATTCTATAGAAATCCATGGTGTAGGATTCTGTTGAAGATAAACAACGATTTATTTTAACTGCAGTTATAAGTCTGTATTGAATAGACGCAAATAAATCCCAATTATTCCATTAAAGTTAAGATGAATGTGAGTGTAAACAATTCAAAATTCTATTTTAACTTTAAAAACAATTTGTTTATATTTCACAGATTTTTAGTAAAATATGCAAATATCTGCATTATGGGTGGGTCTTGACAGGATAATCAGGGTGGCAGAATTCCAGATAAGTCCGAGCAGGAAAAAAGAAGATTCAGTTATATCTGGATAATTAGAATTTAAAAACTAGAACCCTAAATACATCAGCACTTTAGAAGTATTGTAGTGTTTTATAATAGTGTATCAAAGTAGGTTATGTCGAAGAGCTTGATTTACAAATGGACTCTGTCCTACTCTCTACCTGCAAATTGAGAGAGCATTAGAACAATTTCACATGTTGTTAATTATAATGCAATTGGCTGTTTTACATGTACCCCATCCCATTCTACCCCCAGCTTCCTCTTTATGTACTCGTTCTCGTTACTCATTAAACCTCTGTACCTAATGAAAGATGCTTTCGTGTTGCATCAAAAATTTAAGAAGTGATTAGAGTGCCTTTTCCCATTTAAACTTTTTAGTTTGGTTTCAATAAACATTTAATTTTTTTATAAAGCGTCAAGTATGAGTTGACTAACATTTTTTGCATTAAAATAAAATTCGAAACAAGCTAATAGTACGGACTCTGATTAAGTAGTCTTTATAATAGTTAATAATTGAAATTTTGAAAGGAAAATTTGCAATTACATAATTTGATTAAACAAAATTCAACTTATCTATCATACATGTATACTAATTGCTTTCAGGCTTCTGTAAGGCCGGCATCTCTCAAAATGTAACGTTTACTTACACTAATAGAAAAAATCTCTTGTATTAAAGAAAAAAATATCTTGAAATTTATGCAATTAATCAAGAGAATTTCATCCTGAGATACTACACTTGAGTGATTAATCTCTTCAAATAGTATTTTAGAAATTACATCAAATATCAAAAAATAATTTCTAGTTTAATATATAAGAGAATTATATCTAGAAAATAGTAATTCTGAAAAAAATAATTTTAATTATGCACAAATCACAAAGTTAATAATTTATGAAAATGGCAATGCATAATTTGCCTCAGTTGTGCAAACTCCATACGCACAACCACCCAAAATAGGCAGGCAATATTTTTAATGTAAATCATTTAATTAAATGTAACGATATTCTCGCATCTAAATGCTAACAATTTTCAAATAAATTTAGCTTTTACAAATTTTATTAAGATATTATCTCATCATTAAATGTATAAATACATTATTTAAGTGAGTATAATTAAATACATATGCTAAACTAATATTACTAATTATTATACACTTTGAGATGCAATTTGGTAATTTCGCAAAATTATTCCTATATGTCATCATTGAATTCAAAAAGGTATTTCAAATAAGAAAATAAAATCTAAAAATTAAGCAATTAGGTTTCTATTTTCATAAAAAGACATTGATTTACTAGAAAAATAAGTGATTTTTCTGAGAGTGTAGCTTTAATTTGAACTTTGTGCGGCTCTTGCATTTTTGTTTTAAGCAAACGTGTGTAGGAATTAAAACTACTTTTAAACAATGCCTAAGGCTATTAAAACATCTGAAACAAGCAGAATTGAGAAATTAACAACCAGGTTACCGACTTAAACTTATTGACTATTTTATTATTATTACTCGAACTATAATGGATTAAACAAGTTAAATAAATTGTTTTAAGACAGACTTGAAAAAGTTTCATTGTGCTTGTTTAACCACAAACTTCTCAGAAATTTTCTAAAAACTTGTGATGGTTTATTTTATGCAAAACCCCTGGACGCTTGTAATTCAAATACAAACAAAGATATTGAAAATCTGAGGAGTTTGGTGTTAAAAGATTTGCTCCAATCACCTGCACAGAAAACCTAATGGAATGAAAAAAAAACTTTACATAAAAATAGAAATAAATTAACTCAGTAGGCTAAACAGTGAAAAGTCATTGAACAACTATGTTTGAATTAATTGCATCTTTTTTTCAACAGATCGCTTTACGTCTCTTTTGTTTCAATGTCATTTTATTGAGGTTTCCGTCTTCACACAAAATGTTTTTGATAACATCTATGTTATTGTTGAAGTATTCGAATCATAATCTGAAATTGAACACTGGATATCTTGAAACTTAAAATATAAAGGTCGTATGGTTTAAAAGTTTGTAATTGCTTATCAATTCACTAATAAAAATGAAACTCGCTTTCTATGTACATTATCACTTTCTGAAAATATTTATATTGCCAAAGAAGAGATGTAATGCACTAGCCAACGGACCAAAGGTGTGTTCCAACTATCGACTTTTATCAACAGATTTTAGTCGAAAATGCAATTATTTTCGTTCACATTAGCAATTTTTTATCAGAAAAAGCGGAGTTGGAATAGCGTTCAGACTATCGATTTTTATCAGATGATAAATTAACATCTTTTGATTGACAGTAAGAAAAATAACAGCATCTGCTTATTGATTGGTGTGTTTTGGAATGTAAATAATGCTTGTACATTTTGAAGTTGAAATATTTTAACTTTAATAAATCGGCGTTTCACGAAACTGTTCTCTACTTCAACTAAACAATTAGTTTCAAGTAACTATTCGACTAGTTTTAGTACCGTTCCCAATATCGACTTTTATAGGGTGATAAATTATCAGATGACAGTAATTTAGCTGTTTTGCCAAAAATCGAATGGACCGTTCAGACTAACGACTTTTATCACCAATTTCTTGACGGATGATAAAAATCGATAGTGGGAACACCCCTTAAGTATGAACATTAAAATTGTAGGATCCATAGCCAGAAAAAGTTCGAAGCGCAGGGGATATAAGAAGAAAGTTTCTAAAAAACAAATATATTTCTTCTCACCAAAACTTTATATTCCATACCGTCTCAACCTTTCAAAAAGATACTGTGAAACAATAGTCTGTGTTTACTTATACAATGGATAATTACTTAGATTACTACGTAAATATTTAACTCTATAACCACAAATTAAATTGAGAAAATGAGAAAAGTTTGAGTGGATTGTCCGCGCAATGAATTTTTTATAGAGAACAATCCAAAAATAGAATAAACTATAATTGAAGTAGGATGTACTCAAGTATCATTGACTGTATCTGACTCTGAACTAGTCGATTGGTTGTTAAACTGAGATTCTTCGCGTAATTAATACGGAATACGGACAACTTTCTACAATCATTCTACGAAATTCTTATTTCACCATTATTGTCGCATCATTGAATGAAGAAATGACATGTGAAAGGTGAATATGAGCCTGAACGTTTGCCGCACACTTTATTGAAGTTCAATGATAGCAGATCATAGGACAAAACTTCGATTCCAAAGACATCTATTGCAATAATAATTCAAAGAAGTGTTACATTGTAACTTTTTCTTACTTATAAGATTATTGTTAATAATTCAGATAGCATTGTTTCCAGTTCTTGTATTGCAGAGGAGTTTCTTATAGGCTTCTATTGGAATATTTTCTCGATAAAAGCTAAACTTAGTTTAGTCTTATTCTTAGAAATCATATTAGATAATTATGCTGACCAAGTTAACAGAATCTGATTTAAATCAAATTTTGAATTTTGTGCTTTTATGTGAACGATGAAATGTTAACGGAAAATGGAATTTTATGCAAAATTTCATATAGATGATAAGAATACTTTATAACAAAGAGCAATTGATTGATTTACAAAGAAAAGTTTTGCTACAAGTACTAATTAAGAATAAGGAATATTTTCTCGATAAAAGCTAAACTTAGTTTAGTCTTATTCTTAGAAATCATATTAGATAATTATGCTGACCAAGTTAACAGAATCTGATTTAAATCAAATTTTGAATTTTGTGCTTTTATGTGAACGATGAAATGTTAACGGAAAATGGAATTTTATGCAAAATTTCATATAGATGATAAGAATACTTTATAACAAAGAGCAATTGATTGATTTACAAAGAAAAGTTTTGCTACAAGTACTAATTAAGAATAATATAAATTAAATGCAGTTATTTATTCAAGTATAATTTTAAATTTCAACACTAGATGGCACAAGCAATCAAAGTCTCAATTTTCGAAATCTAGTGGCCATAGTTTTACTCATAAAAAGTTAGGGTATCCATACTACTAGCAAATTGCAAAACACTACCTAACAACAACCTAATAAATATTTCAATTTTACACCAATATCACATAGAAGATCAAATATTTTGTAAAGAGTACTAGATTCAGATCTGCGAAGAATCTTTTTGTTATGTTACTTCCCCCAACCTGGCTAATAAAACCGCACAAGCAAATTAATTATATAACAATACATCATCATGATAAAAAAGTAAAAATTTGAATTAGAAAATTATTTAAAAAATAAAGGAACCAGAAGAACATTAAAATCCAGTAAATGTAACATTAAACATGAAAAAATATTTTTCTTTGTATTAAAATGGGAAGAATTAAAGGGTTTATTATTGCACAGCCAATAAAACATTAAATCTTTCAGATGGGTAGATCCATAAAAGAAGTTTACTTTAAATAACTATGTATATTTAATATAAACCAAAGGATTCTCTTGGGAATCTATAAATATGCATTCATAGGTAGGTGTTTAGACTATATTTAACTCTTCAATTGTAAATTTAAGACGTTGCAACTAAATTGACTATTTAAAATTAATTCAAAGAAGGAAGACATTATCCTGAAACCTAACTAATCCATTACATCTAATATGATGATAAAACCATACCAAACCTTTTCATTAAATTCTTCAATTTTTAAGCATTATCTGTTACATATACATAAAAGCAGGAAATTATTTTAGAAAAACCTAAAATATCAATGCAATTATTAATAATTTTGAGTTGAGAGTCAGATTTTTCGAAACGCCCGAAAATGCTTAAAATTGTTTACACCCGATATAGTCAACATTTTTATTTTTTGACCCCATCCGACCCACAAAATTTAGCAGCATTTTCTGGCTACACCCACTTATAACTCCACAAATATCTACACTAAGTTGAAAAGCAAGTACTATATGTAGAAAAACTTTTGAATATTCGTTCGCATTCTATGTTATCGTCTTGAATATAAAGGATAAAATCTGTAGCAATTGTTAATACAATGAAAACATGAGTTGTGTAATAATAAAACTGAGACCAGTTAACCAAACAACACTGAGAGGATAGTAAAGACTTACGCAAAGAAATAACTTCCGTAAAACCGAAGTCGCCCTTGGCTAACAAGCGTTAGCACACTGGCAAACGCGTGGAAAAGATTGGCGGTTTGGCTTCCTGCCTACGACTATTTTCCAATTATTATCCAATCGGGAAACAAGCCGATTTTCCTGCTAAGAATTCATGGAGTCAGGTCAGACTGTTATCTATCCATTTTAGCAGACGATTTCTCACCCAAGTTGCGCAATCTAAACAGAGCGTTTAGTAATATTGCGCAATAAATATATTTTGAAGTGTGACTTATACATGTACATATGTATTACAGATGAGTTGCCTAGATAAGAAACAGATCTATAGCACAGAGGCCTGTACTCACTTGCTCAGAATTGAACTACAATAGTTTTTACCAACTACTAAAAATGCCCCAAAATAAATGAGGACTCAATGCAACATAAACTTGATCTTTTAAATTTCATAATTAGTGCAGCCCAAAATACAGTTCAGTAAAAATTGCGAGTTCTTAAGGAATAAAATTAAAATTAATAATTTGCATTCCTTAGATGTATAAATCGTACAAACAAATATTTAAATTTAGATGTCTATTAAACGTTGTAACTGTTACCACCCTTGAGGGGACAGAAATTCCACGAAATAGAATTAATTGAAATAACAGGTTGTGCATGCCATTTTTACATTTGAATAGATAGATTATAAACAACTCGAAATTAAAGATTAAAACCATCAATTTTCCTCTAAAAAACTTGTACAAGAGTTTCATGCTCAATTTCAACGATTGTAACTAGGGTAGTAATTGATTTTTTGTTAGGAAAATATAAGGTTGAAAAATTGAGTAGTTCTTGAACAATCCTCATCACAAGCACACAGAAATAACGACCAAGAACATTTTTACTTACATTCAGGTTCACAAACAACTTTTCAGATACATATATTCTAAAAAATATTTTTAAGTAGCATGAAATCCAAAAGAACCGTTCCATTATCTTTATCATATAAATCAACTATATTTTAAATCTTGACAAATTCAAACATTGCGTTATGACTTATTGTTTCTCATTAATCAAATGATAAATTTGGAGTAAACAAAAACAAAGACAAAGGAGTGTAAACACCTATGACAAACAAAAGAATTGTACTAATCGTTCGATATCAGGCAATGAATTTCAAGAAATATTGGCAAGCTCACAGTACACTACTCGATTCTCTTACAATACACCGTTATTGGTCAACACGGTTTAACTGTTCAAATTAACCATTGTGCAGGTGTTGCGCAAAATCCATGTTGAATAATATATTATGTTAGTTAATGCATCGGACAATTTCTCTACCATAGAAACGACGGAGCTAAAGGAAGAAGTCGAATTCAGACCCTATTGGCTTCGTGGAATATTTGGTTGTTACAAAGAACCTGTAATATGTTGTCTTACAGCATGTTTTCATTATGCAGTCAATCTTCTGATCGCTCTTGAGGTTGGATGGTTGAAACTCGGGATTTTAGGTGTTTTACTTATGTTTGCAACTTATCTCCTTACAATAGTTCAGTATTCTTTCACGGCTTATTACTTTTATAAAGACGATTATTCGCTGAATTTTTACCCGGGAGTTTTTACAATAGGACTGCTTTCATATTGTACATTATTTGGATATGTAATACTTCGACTATTTTTAAGAATACAGGTTTGTTTAGTAAACTTCCGCTTAATTGCTTTAAAAATATTACTACAGATATAAAGCATTACAGCTAAAGGAGTTTGAAATATATATATATATATATATATATAACATTTTCCTAAAATATACTACAAATTATGTATACAGTACGAGTCTTACGAGTTTTAATTCGCCATTAATTTTTTACAAAACAATCGTTTTATCACTTTTAGATAAATCTCAATACGTTAGGATTTGATAATGAATTAAGAAAGAATATCCCATATGATTGTCTGTAGTGGCGGATATATAGGAGACGTAACAAACAAAGGCCCCTGACAACCTGACAAGATTTTTAGCATAGTAGCTTCCCATTTGCAATACACAATGTCTCTGCATTAGACATTCCTTATCAAATATATTTGTAGATTGAGAATTCTACAACTCAATTGTTAATTAATTCTTAAAACATGCTGTATGGTAAATCTTATTTTTCAACAATAAGTGCACATCTCAATTTTCATATATTATTATTTTACTGATACAAGAATATTATTAATGGTATGGTTATTGTTACTGATTTAATAATAGNGTTTGTCTTCTACCTCAGATTGGGTCATGGTAACCAGTGGTTGCCGTGACTGACATCGCTAAATTTGCCTCTGACGAGAGACCTGCTGATATGATATCTGAAGAGCATCCCTTATGCAAGTTGCACAGAATAGGTAAATAATTTGTAGTAACACATATTCTACCCTATGCAAATAATGCCCATGATGTCATTCGCTGGTTACCATTGCAACGAATTTTCCCCATATCCTAGTAACTCTGTATTCAATATTATCTCCCTTCTAATGCGCTATCCTACTGAAAATCACTTTTAACTTTAAACTCTCATTGCCAAAATTACAAAAGTGCACCTAATCTTCCATTTCTACTTGATGCATTCACATATACATGACAATGTATCCAACTATCGACTAAAATACAAAATATCATCTCCTTACTACCAAATTCAAATGCATATCTTATCAGTATTACTTAAATTCAAATTTGGTCAACCCGCGATTGCGTTTTTAAAACAATATATTAAATTAAATAAACGTTCTCAAAAATTCATATGCTTTGACAAACATTATAATAGCTTTCACCACACAGCAAGTAAGGTATGGAATAACAGATCATAAAATTCAACTCGAAAAAAACTACAAGAAATTCAGAAAAAAATGCGCAGATTCCCCTTTAATAGACAATGCATTTTTCACGACAATAACGTACTACACTTATTCGAAAATTTTGTATAGCACACGCAGACACAAATTGATATTATATATATATATATATATATATATATATATCAAGGCGATCTTTAATATATTATATATATATATATATATATATATATGCATAAAACATTTTCCTAAAATATACTACAAATTATGTATACAGTACGAGTCTTACGAGTTTTAATTCGCCATTAATTTTTTACAAAACAATCGTTTTATCACTTTTAGATAAATCTCAATACGTTAGGATTTGATAATGAATTAAGAAAGAATATCCCATATGATTGTCTGTAGTGGCGGATATATAGGAGAGGTAACAAACAAAGGCCCTGACTACCTGACAAGATTTTTAGCATATAGTAGCTTCCCATTTGCAATACACAATGTCTCTGCATTAGACATTCCTTATCAAATATATTTGTAGATTGAGAATTCTACAACTCAATTGTTAATTAATTCTTAAAACATGCTGTATGGTAAATCTTATTTTTCAACAATAAGTGCACATCTCAATTTTCATATATTATTATTTTACTGATACAAGAATATTATTAATGGTATGGTTATTGTTACTGATTTAATAGTAGCTTAGCTGCAAACTGGTAATTTTGAATTTGTGCCTTGTGAGACGAAGACTTGTCTGGTACACACATAAAATGTCAATTTTAACTTTTTCTATTTTTATATATATTTTATTATTCCATATAAACTTTAAAATTAAAAAATAACTTATTATTGAAAGTCATGTTAGCTGATGGCAGTAGCGAGCGTCAGGGTTGTTAAGAAGTCATTGCTTAAAAATCAGTGCACTAAGAAGTACAATAAGTGTTCATTGGACTAATCTTCGTGCACTTATTAAGTGCTATAGCATGACCCACGTAAATGTACGTGGCCATGGTTATAGTGTACCACTACAGTACTTGAAATATGTATTCGACCACCTTGCTATTTTAAATAAATAATGAACATTCACTAAAATTATAACTAAGTGTTACTTTGATTAAGAAAGGAAAATTTTAATTTCTAAATACCATAAAATATTTAGAATAACAATTGGCTATTAATTTTTAATCAAAATTAGAAAATTTGTATTGGAAAAATATATTCGGCCACCTGAAAAAATTTTAACAAATGACAAATCCGAAAAAAGTAAATTCAAAATAAGATACATAAATTAAACATTGATACAATACAAGTACTTAGCAACAAAACTGTTTCTTCTAATATTTTGTAGAATAACAGCTTTAAGGCGATCAGGGATTAAAGCAAAAAGTTTTTCAATAAAGCTGTTAGAATTGCATAAAATTTTTTCTTTATTGGGCTCCATAGCTCGTTTGCAGTATGAAGAGTATGCTGTCAAATTCGATATTTGACCTCTTTCCACATATTTTTGATAATGTTAAGGTCTGGAGATTGCCCAGGCCAGTCAGCAAGGATAGCAACCCAATTACTGTGGAGGAAATTTTTCATTTCTTTTGAGGTATGATATGGAGTGGCAAAAGTTCATTTTCTAGAATCCAAGCAGATTAAGAGCTTCGGAGAGTACCAGTGATCTGAACAATCTTGCGAAGGCCACACTTCCATTTTGCACCCCATACCATTACAGACTTCACACCCCCGATCAAGTTGAGGCAAAAATCTGAACTTCTGCCCATTTGGTCTCTTTATCAACATTCCCTTCGATGAGTATAGCTCAAATCTTGACTCATCTGAAATATAACAATCTTCAGATAAATTGTCTCTCATTAAATTGGCCCACCTCACCCGGCGTAATCTTTGCTTTGAGGTTAAGAATGGCTTTCTGTGCACCACGAAAATCCCAATTGAGTACTTCTTCAGGATGTTTCGCACAGTTCTTGCTGTTACGAGGTGACCATTAGCCCATTTCTTGCGAAATTCCTCTGAAGTCTTCCTGGGATTTCGCTTTGAAAGGCACATAAGAGCTGATTGGGAGGTTTTGGAGGACTTCTTTGTTCTTCCGGACTTTGGCTTGGGGGCAATGATGTTTTCAGAACTGAAATGTCTGATGATATGCCCGACAGTAGTTCGAGGTCGCTCTACAAGTTGGGATATATTATGTTGATTTATCCCTTCAAAATGTTTAAAGATAATCAATTCGCGGATGGCAAGAGGTACGTAACCAGGCATCATATATGGCGAAGAAAGGCTGTTGTTAGACATGTTCAATATAATTAGACTGAAAAATCTCAACAAATGAAATTTTTTTACAGATTCTCTGACTTGGTCTGAAGTGACCGAATACATTTTTCCAAGAAAAGATTAGCTAACTACAAGCACTGTAGCATTTCTCCTTGAGATTTAAAGTAAACATTGATATTTATGTCTCAACATGGACGAATTCCTCTTTGTGCAACCCCAAATCAAATTAAAAAATAACTATGACATTCTTGGCGTACATTTCTTGGAAAAATTTTTGAGAAATCATTGGTGGCCAAATTCTTTTTTCTTGTACTGTACATCAGTTTATGTACATCTTCATTAGTCGAAAACTAGATAAAATTCTATTATTGTGTCACCTCCTGTTTTCCGTATGGTTATTTTGTTATGGTTAATTACCATTGCAAAAGAACACGCAGAATAATAAGACACCGAATCAATACAATAGTGTAAAAAATAAGTAGACTTACAGAGAATCAATTTTTAATTATTTATAGATTGATCATATACAGTATATTTCCTAATATTTTGTCAATTGCTGCAAAATTATATTTACAGTAAGACTTTATAATGTTCTCTTCCTAAAATTTGTGTAACCTTTTCAGTATATTGAAATTCGTCATAATTTCTTTTCATTTACTTTATTAAAAGCAAATAAAATGCATAAATGAAATATAATGTACTAATTGAATGCTTGCTGTCGTTTTCTTTTGACTTTCATAATTTCAACTTTAAAATATACAAAGTTTTAAGGCTTTCTATGTTGTTAAGAATAAAATTAAAATTAAGTAAAGGCTTACATTGGAGAAAAATTGTCCTTGATAATATATATATATATATATATATA
>CABFPE010000063.1:1357224-1384009 GCA_900660155.1 Hofstenia miamia | reverse complement strand
AATATATATATATATATATATATATATATATAGTATTCTACATGTAAGTAGCAGTGGATTGCAAACTTATTTCATTTTGTCTTAATCAGCCGTTACTTTTGACGTAATGAAACTTAATAGTTTTTGTTAGCAATGAAATAGGGTACATAAAATAATAAAATCACCAAGTTACTGCAACTCAAAAATATTTTTATTAATGTATAACATAAGAGAAGAATGGGACATTTTGCGAAATAAATTAGAAAAAGTAAACTTAATTTAAACATATGATTATTTGATTTCATTTTACTGAGGCGTAACATATAATCATAGCTCGATTTGCAAAGACGGAATTTAACACTAGAATTACTGTAATTGCTTGACAACTGTTTGAAAAAAACACTCTTCTATGCAAAAAACTAATCTTTTAAATATAGAATTGGATAGGATTATCAACATATTTGAAGGTCAAAGCATAGGAGCTGGTTTATTGAGTTTGAATTATTAACTAAATACATGTTTGTTTTGGGACGAAATTGCCGATATCGATTAGGTAAAAAGAAATCTGGATTTTGGCAAAATGATAAGCCTAATCAAGAAGTTTTCTTGTAATTAATATGAGCTTAAGTATTGTGAGGGTAATGAAAAGGGAGCGACTTAGGAAATATTCAAAAATTAGAAAGTCGTGATGTGTAGCTACGTTAAATAATAAAAAAATTAGGAATAATATTTATACTTTGATAAATCTACTTCTAAATGAGATTTGCAATCAATATTACCTTACGATATCAATGAAAAAACGCAAGTGTTTAAGAAAGATTTAGATCTGACTTCAGTAAAACATCTAAGTTTGCACAAAGTGGCAATTACATCACATTAAATTAAATTTATGGGTCATACTTATTTTTGCAGAAAACCTGAGCCTTTTTAATTTAAGTAATATTAACAATTGATGTGCAACTGCATTGTGACAATTAGACTGGAGTGACATAGGGCAATAGGCAGGGTTTTTAATAAACCATTGAATATACTATAGCAAAAGAATTGTGTTTGTCATCAGACCATTATCATCTAAAAATGAAGCGGCTCCACTAAAGGGGGTGCCACACGATTAGTCTTTTGACTATAGTCAAAAAACTTTTTTGACTATAGTCAAAAGACTAACCGTGTGGCACCCCCGAATAGTCAACTTATTGTAATTTTGAAAGAAAATGGGAATTTTGATTTTAAATAACTTTGCACTTTCATCTTAAATGTCATTAAGATAGGCGCAAACAAACAACTTGTCGAAATTGCTTTAGCGTGTTTTTAAACCCAATTCCATTGGGGAGAGAGCTGTTTCAAAGGCTAGTTGATTGCTTAGCTATTTTGAATTTTCTATAAAGATTTCAACCTGCTGATTGGGTTAAATGTTTACATAATTCTTTAAATATGCAGGCGCGTACCTAGCAATTTATAAGGGGGGTCGGATTTTTCTGAAAAGGGCATTTCTATTCTTTTTTTTACAAAAAATGAAAAAGTTATTTTTNCAAACAACTTGTCGAAATTGCTTTAGCGTGTTTTTAAACCCAATTCCATTGGGGAGAGAGCTGTTTCAAAGGCTAGTTGATTGCTTAGCTATTTTGAATTTTCTATAAAGATTTCAACCTGCTGATTGGGTGGGGGTCGGATTTTTCTGAAAAGGGCATTTCTATTCTTTTTTTTACAAAAAATGAAAAAGTTATTTTTTTAGTGATGTGTATATTAACAATCATGGTTCAGTAATGTACTACATATAATATAAAATATGAAATCTTATAACACCACGCACGTGGAATAACAAATATGGCTTACCATACGTAAGTTTAATTCCAAAAAAGGCAGGTCATCTAAAAAGGGGGGTCGTTCGCACCCCCTAAGTACGCGCCTGATATGCGCTAGTTGATCAATTAACTAGAGTATGAGGCCTATTTATTTCATCATCCGAAATGTTCTCCCGTCACATACAGTTGAAATGTAATTATAGCGACTCCACTTAGTAATTTTTGTACATGTATATGCAATGCAATTTATGCAGAAACATCTTTTGACTATTAGTAAAAATAATTGACTATTAGTCAAATTTTTTGACTAATAGACAAAAGAATGCAAAACCGCAATTTTGACTATAGTCAAAAGACTAATCGTGTGGCACCCCCTTAATACAAAACTAAGAAATAGATTATCATTCTAAACTGTTGCGAAATTAATGTTTCTGAAAATCAATGAAACACTTAGTGAAAATCAATTGTTTACACCTTTTTTTGTAATTTTATGTGAGGCTGGTCAGAATGTTAACAATATTTTACGTGTCGGGTCAGAATCTAAACAATTCTATCTGGGTCGGGTCATGGCCTGCTCTATATAAGGCAGGCCATGGCCGGTTCAAATGTTTTCAATGATTTCATTGATTAAAGTAGATTTATGTGCTAAAAATATGTATTTATGTGTTTATGTATTTATCCGCACCCTGAATATGACTTACTTTTGTTAAACTTTAGTGAAAAATATTGCGGGAAATGATTTCGGCGTCATTACAATTGTCATTATTAGTAAATAATCGTCTGCAACTTCACGAAAACATATCATAGGCAAGTATACTCAGACTACATCAATGTAACAATCAGCCGAGCAAATAAAACAATAATTCTGATTTTTCAATGTCAAACGTGAATATTGTATTAATAGTTGATTTTGATTTTTAGGTGAAAAAACATTTGCATATTAAATACCCAATTTACAAAGACATTCTTCAAGCACTATTTTGTTACTACTGCACACTCTGTCAAGAATATAGTGAAATTGAAATCAGAAATAAAAGCACAAAGGCATCTCCGGTCGCAGTCAATGATTAGGATTGTGATACATGAACATACTATTCCTGGAAGAATGCAATGAAATAACACATTTGAAGTCTACAATTTATAAAATATTTATTCCGATGTTATATTCAGTGGTTTATCCAGGAGAGTGAGGTGACATGTTTCTCGTAAAATTCCTAAATGTAATTTTTTTCCGTTAAAAAATAAAAAAAATTTTTGTAGAACAAATTTAAAAGGAAAAATTTGGTTAATTCTTATACGATCATTTTTCAATTTACAGTTTGTGAGTCTATGGCTACGTTTTCATAATCAGTTATATGCCACTACATTAGATTGTATCCAAGATGTCCCCAACCAAAAATCCTGCGTACACCACTGCTTGTGTTTCTTAAAATGTAAAAATAATTTTTCCCAGAAGTAGAATATTTGAAAAAGTAAAAAAGAATGTGACTTTATATTAATTTCTCAAGATTTATATTTATTTCTAATTATTATTATTACTACAATTTCCAAGGTAAAGCTTTACTAAATTATTTTGTACACATTTTTACTATATAAATTAGCTGTTTTAAATAACTGAAAAAATTCAGTACCTTAGTTTTTGAAAAAAGCAAGACATGAAAAGCATGTTGTAGAAAAAATTTTAAATTCTTTATAAAATATTTTTAAGACATTTTATATTTCTTAATTAAATTCTAAAACTGCTTTAACATATTCATAAATTTTCATTAAGCATTCGAAACTGTATTTTTGAAAAAAATATAAAACTAGAAAACAGTAGTTTGTCAAAAATTAAAATTTTAAAAAATTTCGGATGCTATAGATTAATTTGATAGAACATTTCGATTGCATATTGCGAAAAACTGTAAAATTTTGACAGAAACAAGTTCCTTAGTATTCCTACAAAATATCTCTTTAATCATTTAGCAAAATATTTAATTAAGACTGTTTATCAAAATAAGCTTAAAATTTAGAATTTATTTTGTAATTTTGGTCTTAACTAGCAACAAATGACAGATTCTACAAAAAATTATTTTAATGCTCCATCTTAATAAAGAAATTGATCTCAAATTATGGCGTAATACATGTGTCGATGTCTAAAACTAGCCACGCAATATATGAAAGGAAATATGCGTTGTTATACACTAGTCATTGATAAGAGGCACGTGACTTGAGTTGACAGTAGCAATAAAACGAAAGTATTTAAAGAAAATCAACGTTTGAAGCTATTGAAGGTTAAAAACGCATTTAGAACTTATTCGCTATTATTCACACAATCACCGCTAAACTAACAGAAGAGTTGATTTGATTTTCTACATTTTAAAACTAAAACAAATGTAGACATGTCACTTAAATCTGTTAATTGGGTAAATTAATGTTATTGCTAACTGATTTTTTTTAATTTAAATAAATTATATTAGGCCAATGTGGGTACTATATGTTACTCACGGGTGGGTTCATGGATCAAGTAATTTCCATTACATTAAAAGCGTTGAAAATAGTAAAAATTCGACCAAGGCCTACGGCCAGGCGATTTGCAGTACAAAAATAGAAAAGTAGCAATAAGTACTCTTGCAAGGAGGGAATTGGTGTAAACTTTTGTCCAACTATGCAATACACAGAATTCCAAAAATCCCCTTCAAATTTGTGGAGATACAACCATTGTATTTGCTTCACAACAAAAAAATAGTTCATCAAACAATTAAAGTGTTTCACAGCCAATAAGGAAATTAAATTTCTAGAAATATTTCATTTCAAAGAGAAAAGGTTAGATTTGCATTTCTGCTTGTGCATATTCATATTTTTTATTCTTATGTCATAAAATAACAAATTTTCATATGCCGAAAAATGATTGTTTATTGTTAATGTCCTCATTATATTTGAATGTAGATTTGCAATTTTCAAGAAATCAAAGCGTTTCAAAAAGTACATAGATGTGTAAAATAGCTAATTATTTCATTTAGTCACTAGAGGTAATTTGTTACATCACATATTGATCTTGGTCTGTGGCGAAGTGTGTTTGTGGCCTCATTTTTGTTAATTTTACTGCAAATCGCCAGAGAGTGATTGCAGTAAGACTTGGCTCGACTTAAATTCTGAATTACACATATACTGGCAGAATATTGTAAATGCTGAAATAAATGCTAATACTACTAAATGGAAGTTCATTTGCAGTTGATTAATGTTTTGTCTAATTTTTTTCAAAGATTCATTTAAGGTAAATTTAACGATATAAAAATTAAAACTAAAGAAAAGGTTATGCAAGCGGGTTTCAAGTATAGATGGACATGGGTCGAAAACATAGGCCAATATTGAATGAACTTGCATTACTTCCGTTTATGATATATTGAAGTAGTAGTTGACAAGCATACATATAAATGTAATTAAAATTTGTGAATGCTACCAAAAATTAAAGTTTTTGCAAGTTATTCCCAATGAAAACACTGTTTTTTTCTGTCAATGTTATCCACATAAGTATTAATTACAAAATATCGAAATATTCCCACTAAAATTCCTACAAAAATTAAACTTAAAGGTTAATATAAAATGTGTTGAAAGCGTAAGAGCAAATATATAGATATAGCTGAAGCATTGGTATTTATTAATACATTGTAAACGATAAATGACTACCGTATTTTGCGGACTATAAGCCGATCTATTGGAACATAATGCTCTAAAGCAAAACAAAATAGTTGAATAGATCATACTTTATTCAAATGATTAACAATAACTTTTAATTTTAAACAAAATTTACGCCAACTTTTCCAGTAATTCGTCTTTTGCGAATCCTTCAAATTTCTTGTTTTTTGAGTCGGAATTTGGATATAAAATCATCAAGCAAGCACATGCAATGTTCATACATAAGGCGCATTGCTGATTTTCTTAAAAAATAGAGATTTTAAGTGCGCCATATAGACAGTTGGAGGTTGTTTAATTGTCTAATGATTTTTGGGAATTATACATTTTTACAATCTAAGGAATACGATTCTTTAAAAGTAAATGTTTGCAAAAATAATTATAACATTTCGTAGACATCATTAGTCAATCGTAAATAAAATTGATTCTAATCATTTTTTCAAATTTCAACGCAGTCAAAATTATAAATTAAGATATACAGCCCGAAGGTGAAGGACATCATATCGCATTATTCACTAGAAATTAAAAAACTTGTGAAAACAGCTATATTCAAAAGATAATGGAAGCAGAAGCGGAAACGGATCTGCGGATTATTGGTCACGATATGACCAGACGTATACTTTATGTATTAAGAACGAGCCAGACCTATTGATCCGCTAATAAAATGATTAATTGAAATACTATAATCGATGAATTTCATGAGAGCGTTTAAATTATTTGAAACTAAAATAATTCAATAAGTCATCTTTTCCAAAATTATTTTCCTTAAACATAATACAATTGCTTTGAAAGTTGGCAGGTAACTTCTCTTAACATATAACGTTAAGTAAACATAGTGGTATTGCATATTGCCAGCACATTTTTTGCTGACGTCAGCATTTTTCAACACAAGTCAGCATTTCTTATTAGATAACACAGATAAAATGAATCGATGCAATTTTGCCCTATTTTTTACCTTTGATAAAACTTGTGCTGCAGAATACGTTTATTTTCCCTGTGCTACCCAAATGGTAACAAAAAATGCAGCATGGGGACTAAGATGATTCAAATATAAACAAAAGTATGTCGATATGAAAATATGTTAGTGCTATTCTCTGAAAAAATGTCCATAAAAATTTTTTGGGCAAAAATATCAGTCATTTACACAAAAATAGGCTTAGAGAAATTTGAACATGTTAATATATGTGGGTTTAAGTTGAAGTTGCTAAGGGCAAATGAAAAAAAATAATATTTTAAAATATAATATTTGGAATTTTTACTAAAAATATTTAATAATTGATTGTGTTATTTGATTCAATGGATTAAATTAATCGCTTCTTTACTGTCGAATCACTTGTTTGCGCATAACAGATAAGAAGCACGTGCGTGCAGTAGAAATATATTGTCAAAACAGTATTCATATTGCATTGCTTCCCACTATAAATACTAAATGGCAAAATTCACAGATAAGAAATCTCAAATTATATATCCAAATTTGTAGTTACTTACAGTATAATGTAACTATTTATGCTCCTACATCTGCCAAATATAAATACACAGTATATAGCCTTAGAAGATTTGGCCAATGATGGTCTAGTGTCACTTTAATTTGTGCCTAATGTTTAGAGCAGCCAAGCTTTGATATGAAGAACAAACATATTTAAGTGTTTGGGTATCTTAAAAAATGCATACAGGAAGACTTTCAAAAAATTGGTCTAGACAATGTTTTGCATATCGTCATTAAAAATGTCCCTAATAAGGATTTTTAACGAGATACATGTTTATCAAATTAATTATTACCAGATATATACAGTGGCGTAGCGAGAAGTGGCGAAAGGGGGGCTTACTTGAAGACAGCATGCACGTTACCTGGTTATATATATATATTGGTGATTTTGAACAAATTTTTCAGATTTATCTTTGCTTTGTAACGCTCGACACATATTGGTGTTACGTAACCAAATGGTGGTTTGTACATAAGGCAAATTTATAATTTTGATAATATCCAGTCTCTATTGATGTATTATTATCGAATTACTTTGACGTTTGTGTTTGCAAAGTGTAAAAAACCGTGTACGAATTCAAATACCTCTCTTAAAATTATTTCTTAAAATGGAGTTAATTTTTGTCCTTATTTCAAATATTAATTATTAGAAAAGTTATAATTTCACACTGTTCTAGACTTATTTTTAAATGCATATTAAGTATAAATGTTGAAATTGAAAAAAATTATCACATAAGAAAAGGTAATGTTGAAAGTAAACGTTAAAAAACTTATCTTTCTCAAAGAGTTCGTTCATGCAATTTTATATATGCCTTAATAGCTTAAAATTGAAAAGTCGGGTAAATTGCTTTCTTTCTAGTCGTGGAAAACGTTTTTTTTAATTATGAATTAGATATAGCGTAAATAAGCAGAAGCTGTATCTGTAAGCGGAAAATATTAAGGATTAATATGAATGCGTGATCTATACTTATTGTATATCAAGCTTTGGAATATTACGTGATATGTTTCTGCATTTATAGGATTGTTTTGATCATCTACTCTAAGGTTAAGCAGTGGTAAAGAACATATATTTAATGTTTTACCGCACCCGATTTTAAATTTTCGCTTAAAAAATTATCACATCGTTAATCTATAGTCAAGTTTGTTAAGTGCGTGAACTTAAATAATTAATAATTTGAAAAAAATTTTTTATTTGTTACAAAACACCAGTATAGTGAAATTAAGAAAAAACTTCTCTTTTGACATTTTGAAAAAATACATTAAAATGCCATGTTTAAATGTTATCAATAGGATTATCATATTTTTTTAAATAAAATTATACCTCTAGAACCGTACCTAAAAATTGTAATATTTTGTAACAATCAAAACTCCAATTTCTACTGTTTTGTAATCGCAATTTCTTACTACTATTTTACAAATCATATATATATATATATATATATATATATATATATATATATATATATATATTTAAAAGTGAATATGAACAGAAGCAAAAGCAGGGAAACACTAGGCTTATAGCCTGATTTTAGTTCATGCAAGAAGCAAGAGAGTTTAGTCAATTGACAATAACACAAAATTACTATGACATGGGTTGCAGGCAGAAGAAAATACACTGTAGGGACACCTGTAAAAAAATGAAGTGATAGTGAAAAAATCTTTAAATAATCAGGGTAAGAGCTACAGTTGTAGGAGGCTTAGTTATTATTTTGTTTAATTTCTTTGTCTTCATTTTGCACCTAGAGAAAAAAAGCTGTTTCCTTATGCTGCGGTTGTGAGAGGGTTTAACTTCATGTCCCCCTGACGAAGTTGGGGTTGAGTCCTCCCAGAACTGTAGCTCTTAACCTGATTATTTAAAGATTTTTTTCAGTATCACTTCACCTTTTAACTTTCTTCTTTTACAGGTGTCCCTAGAGTGTATTATTTTTGCACGTAACCCATGTCATAGTAATTTTGTGTGCTAATTCATTGACTAAGCTCTCTTGCTTCTTGTATGAACTAAAATTGTTGTCATATGACTAGTGGCCTGGGTCTTTCTCTTCTTACTAACGGAATATTCATAGTTTGCAGAAAAGAAGTTTTTTAGATTCGAGATGGCGAGCAATAGTCGCGACTACACCCCCTTTTTTTAAACTAAAGGCATCCAGAAAAAAACGAAGGACGAGAATAGAGAGTGTGCTTATGAAGGGAGAGGATGGACTGAAAAAAGGCGAAATAAGATATGGATGACCCACCCAAGGGTGCCCCATGGCATCGTGCCCCCTGGCTGCGCCACTGGATATATATATATATATATATATATATATATATATGTAATTACACTAAAAATTTCAAGAATATATTATTTTTTGCGAGCACAAGTTCATGTAGGGGAGACTGGGGCAAGAAGTCACAATTTCAAAATATGCTCGTTTTTTCAATGATGTGAGAGATATTTTTAAAATAACTGAAACACCTAAAAACCTTAACTATTCCTCTAATAAATGAGTGTAGTAGTTGTTGAAAATGTTTCCCAGTTACAGATATAATTCACTTTACATTTTGACATCTGATCTGAGACAACTTACTCCATGTCGGGGCGAGTTGTCTCATACTTATTTTACTCACAATAAACCGCAATTTCATAACATATTGAACTAGTCTAAGGTTTTATTGGTGTGGTAACCGTTTTATAAATACTTATTACTTGGTGTGGGATATATAAGATACATATTGAAACAAAAACAACGAAAAAAATATGCTCGTCCTTTCGGAAACGTATCTTTTCAAATGTACAAGTGAAACAAAGCACACTATAAAAATTGAGTGTGATATAAATTCTTTAGACTGAAGACAAATATGGTAAACATCTTCATAGCAGATCAGTAGAATTTTGAAAGAACAACTCAACATTAACAATATGTAAAATATGATTTCAATTTATATTATATACTTGCAAATTAAGCTATACTATATCCAAATACATTCTAAAAACATTTCATAAATGAGCAATAGCATACTGGATATAAGACTATAGCAACTGGTTATAATACTATAGCGACTAGTTAATATGGTATGACAAAGTTTAATAATTTTCGAATTGAACAAAGTCAATACAGAAAAAATACAGTTGGCGCTGGAAATGTGATATGATTTTCCTTTGCAAAATCAATTGCCTTCAATGAAATGTGCGATTGATGATTATCTAAGATAAAAAGAATTGGGCTTTCAGTAGTTGGCACCGCATGAACTTTGAAATGTTCCAGCACTTTCAGGAAAATTTCAGCGGTCATCCATTCGGACACTTTTGAATTAACGGAGTACATGCTTCCACACAAGGTGGTGTCAACATCCACTGATCCTGAACATGCACCCGTGGAAACACGAAAAACGGAGGATTGGCTTGTCCGATGGCGTTTACTGAACAGCAAATGTTTTGTGCATTTTTCAGCCACAATGTTTGATGGTTTTTGCATTGTAACGACTCCAGTCTCATCAAGATTATAGATTCTGGGATGTGCAAAACGTGAGCGACTCATGACTGTTTGGAGATTGTCAAGAACTTGGATTAAAATTGGTCATTCTAGCAATCGATGTTGGCTCTGGTTGCCGTAATGCTATATCAGCATGCCTCTTCATTAATGATGAGAACCATTCCACTCCAGCTGATTCCGACGCTTTCCAAGAACTCGGGATGTCAATATCGCTGGTCTTACAAAATTTATAGGCCATTTCTCTGATATTTGCTAAACCATGATATATTTGGGCAGCTTTCTTTATATAACAAACCAGCATTTCTTCGTGTTGGTCAGAAATTTTTTTGTGGGTTTGTATAGCTGATAGGGAAATGCAAACACTCCTTTTCGGTGTTGTACTTCTTAACATATCTGCCCACCGTTTTATAGTTTAGACCACGGTACTTTGCTGCTTGGCTTGTGCTTTGACCTCGGATGACAGACTGGGTAGCTTGGGTCATTTGGGCATTGTTGTATAAGCTCCTTTCGGTTGTTCGTGAGTATTCGCGCATGATAAATTCTAAAAAACACACATTAATTTGTTACTAAGCTACAATAAATACCAAAATAGCCTAGTCGTTTTTATCAAATATACATTCCTATGTATGTTCCATAATTACTCCATATGTATATACTTGAAATGTCATTAATTATAAAATTTTTCACACAACTTCTCATGGGGCAAGTTGTCACAGACAGAGACAATTTACCCTAAAGTGTCTGTGATTATAAAATACATTCCAGGTAAAAAAATATGCATTGATCAGTAAAGAAAATTAGGCAGCATTTATAGCAAATGGAATTACTTATATGTAATGTGTTACAGAAACATTCTATATTTACAAAATAAAAAACTTGATATCAAAAATCTTGTTTTTAACCAATTTTTAAGCACAAGTTCAAATTTGTTGTGAAACACGCGGTGGATCCGGATGTAACTTTGACCTAAACACATGATGCCTTCAAGGATAAAATCTATGTTTAGCTTTTGGGGAATATTTTTGTTAATCACTTGCAACAGCGAGTGAGACAACTTACCTCTGTGACTTCTTGCCCGCTCTCCCCTACAATTTACGATTAAAGCTACCACCAATGTCGCCAGGCGACAACTGGTGGTGTTAGTGATCACCAGTACCGCTTACTTGCCAAAACTGGTGCAGTGGCAGTGGTTACATGGGAACACTGACTATATCGTGCCCTCAACAACGAGGGATTAATGAAAGTCATAATAAAATGATATTCATTAATTGCTTCTCAGTGTGTTGCACGTTTTTACGTAGAGATGATGCAACAAATTGTAGTCAAATATCTTTAATGGAAAACTTTTGATTTATAAACAGAGGAGGTGATTCATTTTTAAAACGGATTTACAAGTAGATTATAAAAAAATGACCTAAATGTCGATGAAATACTATAATCATGCCACTTATCATTCCAAAGTAATGACAAACACATTTTCAATTGTCAATGAAATATATAGCCCCCCCCCATGTTTTTACTGCATATTTTAACAAATCTCGAGACCCATCCAATATTTCACCAAAACCGCGGAAGATTGATAGCAGCTTGATTCATTAATAATTTTGGGTTGGTTTTAGTCAAAATATTTTGACCCATTTACAGAGCTTATCTAGATAATCACCTATAAAAAGAGGCAATAGTACTAATTTTTAGCAGGTAAATGCATATAAAATCAATAAAGTTGATGACTGGTAAACCTGCATTATAAGACTATACCCCTCCAGAAATAGGTGCCAAAAACTTCAGACTTGAAGATTAAACATACTGTAAATATACTTGTATTTCCTTTAGTACAATTCTTTTGCACAATCTTCAAATTTTAAACGAGATTTTCGGGTTCTCATGGCATAACTAATTAAAGATTATTATTTAATATAAAAAACTAGCAGCCAACTGCAAAAATGTGCCTAAAAAAAGCATTAATTTCATTACATTTACTTTGAGTGCATAGCACAAAAATAGCAGGATTGAAATGCTATATTTAAGCACCCAACTATAATTTTTTTATTACGAAAATGTAATTCACATTTTTTCAAAAAATTTGTGTTTTCAAACATTTATAGGAAAATAATTTTTGAACTATGGTTTCAAAAACATCAGAAAATTATTTTTTACTGTCTTTTAAAATGGCTTTAAGTAACATATTTTGATTTATCCAAAGATATTTAAAGCAATTTATATGGTAAAGTATTTGGGCAACTATTCAAAAAATTATTAGACAACTACATTTAGAACACAATATTCAATTTTTTGCGAGGACTTAAATATCAGAATTTTAACAGAAATTTATATATATATATATATATATATATATATATCATATCATATATCATATATGTATATTAGCATCGGATGTATTGCTGAAATACTAATAAGCAATGCCATTTAATTATCGTAAGCATGAGAAATCATATAACAACTGCAATGCCAGTATTTCTAATAACACCCGCAGTTACGTGGCAATCTATAATGATGAGTTTCACAAACTAATTAAGTGAGACTTTTTTAATAAGCTAATCTGACATTTGCAACAACTACATTTAAAATAATGCAAACCAACTGATGTTTCTTTTACTTTGTGTGTATATATAAAGCGATTTGCAGACATTTATAACAACTTCAAAGTTGATAAGAAAGCACTTAAAATAAATACTGAAGGATAAGTACTTACATACTTATGCTCCATAATTTAAAAAAGTTCCATTATAAATTAAAACAAACAAACCAAATGGATTTCAATAAAAGAATTCAGACACAATGTGGTTACTAAATAAATAAATTTAAATCTAAAAGTTTATACTTCTCTACAAGCACTCCATTACTAAGTAAGGTGCAAAATTGGAATTACAAATTCAGAATCTTTACAGAGTGACCACTCATGGTAAAATCATGGTTATAGGGATCAGTAATATTTCATGAGTAAAGGTGTTCATTTTTAATCCTGTGATTTGTTTCATTTTTAGATGAAGGCTTGAAATTTACTTTGGCTTCATTTTTACAAACACCTATACACAGTTTTTGGGGTGGAAAGGATGAATCGAATGTCTAAACAGAGACCGTGTGGTCACGCTGAACAAGCTGTCTATGAGTTTAAGTTAATCTTTTTCAGTTTTTTGAGATATGACTTCGAACATCTTTTGCATTTACAAGTTTCGTGGTAGTCTAACCGTAACTTGCGTAATTTGCTAGTACCATTAACTTTATTATGCATATCAAAAATCAACTCGATATATCCAGAAGTCACAGATTTGTAAATTGGAACGTCTTTGCCAAAAAGATATTTCCCAGAGTAAAGATAGTGTTTACTAAATTGAGGTTCTACAGTAAAAGGAGAAGGCAGACATAAACCAGTGCATTCAAAATTGATCATCGATCCTTCGTAGCCCAAAAAGAAAAACTTAGTGTAAGTTTCTACAAAATGATAACTTAGATATTTCTTAAAATCTTTTGCATCAATCGTCATATTTTCGAAAGGACCTAAAAGAAACAAGTTCAACCAGCAAGTTTTAGAAACCTTTAATCAATGATGAAGTAAAATAAGAGTCAAAGCAAATTTATTGCTGTAAATAAATAACAGTAAAAAAATACAAACTACAAATACATGTATTTACAAAATAATAAAAAATATATAGAATAATATGTGTGTGTCTGTGTGTCTATGTGTGTGGTGAGCTCAGTGTAAAAAATCAGTAAATGTCTTTAGCATGTTTGTGCCTCCGATTGTATTTCGTCGATGTAAAAGTACGATTTTTAATTTTTTNAATTGATTGGATAAGAAATACCTAGAAAGATTTTCAATATCACTTTGTAAATTTTTTGTGGCCCTAAATGCATCATTATCTGTATTTATGAGGCAAGTATCATCAGCAAATTGATATATTTCATTAGGTTTTACATGTTTAATTATGTCATTTACATATATCGCAAATAAAATTGGCCTTAGTACTGTGCCTTGAGGCACTCCTCGATCGGTTTTAATATAATATAATAATATTATATTATCATCAATAATTCTTAATGATTCAGTAAATATGAGCCTAAAATATTTTTACACGATTCTTAAATTTCTGAAGTTAAAATAGTGTTTACAAGGCGGCATCATTATTTGAATGGCTAAAAGTTTCATACACTCAAAACTTAAGAGGCAGGAGTTATGAAAAACAAAATTTTTTAAGCAATAATAACAAGTACTTTATATTTTTCATAAAAAATGGCATACACTTTAACCATATCTATGTCATTTTCCTGATGTAATCCTCTGTATCATCATCGTAGATCACGTGATATTTTTGAATTAGTATTTTAAGCCTCAATTACATGTTTGGTATAATAATCAAAATATTATGCTTTGCTAAACACACCCCGCATTGAGAGGCATGCACAATTTTCTGCCTATTCTTTAAATTTTTTAAAGCAACTCAAGAAGTACGTGCGTTTTGAATTTTTCTTCGAAAAATTTTCCTCATGGATATGGATCTGAAAATTTTCGATCAATCTATAACATCCACGTAGTGTGTCCTTAGATAAAGCTTTAACGAGGTAACATTTATTTTTTTATATGAAAATAAATAAGATGGTTCACAATTTACGAAAACGTTTATGAGATTAGAAAATAACCTGTTGTCAATATTTGACCGTTCCGTAAGAAAAACGCAGACTGGGGACCATACGGTGAGGATCAAATTATAGCAAAAAGTTGAATTAAGCCTTTACAGAAACTATGACAATCATTTCACAAAATTTGTTACTCGTCAGTTTCCAATGGCTCATGGGCTTCATCTATTGATTCGATGAAGAACTTAAATTTATAACGAATAAACAGCATTTCTTCAACCGTCTCATTTTACAATTTGGATAGAGTATCGGTTTTATTCCACAAGAACACACGTTTTACTCTGCTTCGTTGAGAAATTTTTTTGACAAAATACAACCTGAATCGCTAACGGTCTTTTGAACCTGTGCGGACAGTGGACCACCGACAAAAATAACTGTTCCTGAAAAAATTATTTCTCACACACACGCTTAGACTTCTTTAACGATAGTAACAAAAGAGCTTGAGGTCAATTTAACAGAATGAGATAATGTCTAGCTTATAATTGCTACTGAAATTGTGTTATTCTATAAAGTAAGCAATCTTGTTGCCTATTAAATATAATAATAAAGTGGAGACAGTCATGAATTAAGGCAACTATTCAAAATTGCCCAAATGAAATTTTGGGTAGGTAGCATCGAATTTTAACCAAATAATCAAAATACTACCAGAAAATAGGAACAAAAACAATATAATATTAAAAGCTTGGAACAGTTTTTTAATGCAAGCTGCAGCACAAACTAGTAGCATACATGCAAAATATTTGAGACATATTGTTTTGCAAGATTACCTAAAAATTGTGGCCGCACTTCAGCCCGCTCACGTGGATCGGATCAGATCATGCGGTCCGGCCAGCTTCCACTTTTGGCTGATATTGATTGAACCCTTAATTAAAATCGATATCAATATGTTGCATAATCTTTTCGGCGTCGAAAAACGTTTACGATAAACGGTCAAGAGGTTTATATTGGAGGAATTTATAAATTTGTGCCCATTAAATTGTAGAGGTCAATTGATCACGCTATCGGGAAATTATTCCAACGAAATGAGAATAGCATGCAGAGAGCGCAGACCTCTTAAAATTCCCTCCTCGTTTTAAGGACACATTGTGACTTTTACTTTTGCTGATCACCTCACACATTCAACCACTCAAGTGGTGATTTGTTTTTAAAATGCATTTATTGCCGCATCATGTCACACACGGGTCCTCGTTAAGAGTGTAACATCCTCGACCCCTACAATAATTTCCCATGACGCATGCAGAGCTCACTGCAAATGCAAAGTGCAAAACATGGTTGAATAGAATACATTTTCCTAGTTACCCTTTAGAATACAATTCAATTAGGGGTAAAAAAAATGCCGGAAAATTATGTTTTTGTAGTACAACAAGTTTGCATTTTATCGGATACAAGCTTAAATAAGCTTAAATAAGGAAAGGATTCGACTAAATCAATCTAAATCCACCTAATCGACTCAAAACAAAGTTTTTTCTACAATCGGAGTAAATTCATTTGTATTAAAATTAGTTAGCAGCCGTCTTATTCCGTCTGAAATTCGACAAAAATAACGTGTACAAACTGTTGCTTGACATTGCTTTGATTTTGAATGAGATAAATGTTCCTCCTCCAGAGCACTTGTCAGCCTCTGACATGGTGGCTTTAAAATGTACGCGATTACATCTCTATATGTCGAGAAGTTTCAATCAACTGGATTTACTATGTAGAAAAATCGATAAAGATTGACTTCGTGAAACATTCATTGACTGATGATTTTATTCTATAAATTTAAAATAATATTTTTACGGTTTTCTAGTTTTTATTAGAATTGACTTAAATCAGCCATTGCATCGACCTAAATTGCTAATTCCGATATGATTGTTTAGATGCCGAAGTGGTTCAATAGTGTGATAGTAAGAAGAATTTAGTGATCGAAGTACAGCCAATGATGGAAGTACCACTTCGAGCTCCATTCGTTATATAGAATGGAAACAATGTTTGCCTATTGCTTCTGATCGTTAACCAATATGCGGTAATCCATCTGAAGTGAAGACGGGTATCATTCCAAAAGAAGAGAAAGACGCGTTTCTCATATATTTGGATATAAATTGATTGAAAAGATAGTTATTTATACAAACATTCAAGATCTAAGAATTACTGAACCGCAAAACCCTCATTGTTCCACAAAATCATAGCAATGACAAAATCGAACTAGAAGCTTTTATTGGTCTCCTAATCTTGTTTGGATATTTAGAACACATTACACACTCTGTGTGAAGAAGAGGTTCAACTAATTTCTCGGACACCTATGTCAAGAAATAAATATTTGTAATTGAAGGCAATGCTGAGTATCAATGAAATTATTCGAAGAAAAATATAGAATATCACCAGGTCTGAGGAACACAAAGAAGCCAATTACTTCAAGTTTTTTTGTGATTTTTAGGTAGTTCTTCCACTGATTATATTCAATCGATATAAATCACATTAAAATTGGCCATATAATAATAGATTAAATATTCATATTGAAAAGTCAAAGCTACTTTTACTAAAAGGATCAAAATAGTTAAATTTTAAGTATATAAATTTTTTCAGTTAAAAATATTATAGCATAGCATATTTCATTGCTACATTAACCTTTTACCTAAATTTAAGGTGATATATCTAGAATAGAGGCACATTAAAAATTAGGAAAATTACCTAAAATATTTTCGGTATTTTCCCTAAATATTAGGTTGTCCCAATTTTAGGTGTTTTACCTAAAATCTAGGTGGGCCTTTTTTACAGTAAAATTTAGGTCTTTTACCAAGAAAATTTTAACAGTGTACACCTGCAACTTCCGGTATTGTACATGTAGGTATATGGTGAATACTTCGCCTGTACATAACTGTAAATCGAACTATTTTTGTGATAGCTTTAGTGTTCGTTTTTAAATCCACTTCTAATCGAATTCATAAAATAAGCATCCGCAAAATATCTGCATTTTTAATTTTTGCATCTTGCACCTGCTCAATGTTTTAAACACTCAATATGCATCAAATCCGCATATTCACGCAGAAATCCGCCATCCGGATTAACTACAAACGCAAAACACTAGCTGGCACATATTTTTAAGCAACAAAAGTTTTCACTAATTTTTTGATTGAAATTATTTTCAATTTTCAAGAAAAGTAACTTTTTCATTAAATTTTCCAGGTGGCTTCAAAGGTAGAGAAGGGCTAAACGCGGCACAGATCAGAATGTCTGCATCAAGATTTAGGTGACATCAGAATTATTCTTATGTGACAGTTTCCACATTAAGTTTCTTTCCAAAAAATTAATATTATCGGAGCATGAATACAATTGCGGAAGTTAGGTAGGACCTGCAAATGCATGGAGGCGATGAGAGTCCGAGAGCGTAAATACACCCTCCCCGACAAGAATAGCGTTATGCCTAAATCTAATAATCAAGGTATACGAGTGAAAATAGACCATTGGAATAAAACCGGATATTAAACGCGAGGAAAAAGAAATCATAACGCACAGCAGGGTTGCCGTGGATCGAATATTTTCCGAACCATATCCAATCCAATCCGCAAAAAATTGCATGGATCGATCCTTAAATGATTCATATCCACAAGGAAAATTATCCCGAGGAAAAATTCAAAACGCATGCACATTTCTTGAGTAGTAATTGAACAACTTGCTTCTCAAAGTGCGTGATGTTTTTCAGCAAGGCATTTTGATTATTATACCAAACATGTAATTAGCTCTCATGGTGTAATGTGATTGCTACACACGTATATATATATATATANTTCAATTTTAGCCAGACTGTCATCTTCTAAGGTAGTAGAATACTTTTGATACTACTATTTTTGAAATACAATAATTTAATCAATTTTAAATAAACTGAAGATAAAAAACATGCAAAACAATAAATTTAGAGCTTGCCATTTCATTCCAATATCAGGTCAATGACTTCAAAACAATTCGAATACACGACTTTTATTTCTTTTAGTGCACTTGATTTAAATCAATAATTGAACTAATAACGCGCTTTGATTTAAATCATGGTTTAAACCGACCAACACTGCATACATACATATCAAATTTTATTAAAAATAATTGTTTAAGGAACATTATATATATATATATATATATATCAGTCAATGATTTAGGACTAAATATCTCCTCAGATTTAAAATGGAACCAACATTATACCAAAGTTTTAAGCAAAGCAATTAATGTATTATTTTATTTAAGAAGAAATATACCATATATTACACCTAAATTTATAAGAACTAAGTTATTCAAAAGTTGCATATTATCTATTATAACTTATGGATCACAATGTTGGTGGCCAAGTAGACATCAATTTGAAAAACTTGAAAGATATCAAAGGAAATGCTTACATTGGTGTTTAAATTCAAATAAGGAAATATCTTATGAAAATTTGTTGCACCTTAACATACTTCCAATTGTTCTTCAATTTCAATTGTATGATTTGATATTTTTCAATAAAGGACTGAATGGGTTATACAAAATAGATCATACTGAATTTGTTAGTGTAAAGAATAATTCATCAAGAGAAAAACGGACTATTTTCAAAAATCCTAAGTGCAAATTGGTTACATCTCATAGCAACTATTGGGATCGTATTACTTACTTGACTAATTACATATCAGTCAATTCTAATATCAACATTTATGATCGTCCTAGCATTGTAAAGAAACAACTTCGTATATTTTTTGAAGATTATGTTATTAATCATTTTAAATTGAACAATACTTGCTCATGGTTTCTGTCTTGCAATTGCAGTAATTGTAGAGAAGTAAGATCATCTCATAAAAAGAAATAATGTGATAATTATGAACTATATTTTATTTTCAAAAAATTTTGTTTTACTTGTAAATTTAGTTTGTAGCGCTTTATAAAGCGAATTGAAGTCATTTAGTAGTAGTAGTAGTAGTAGTAGTAGTATATATATATTTATTGTTGCAAACAAAATTTTTTAACTTGTCTTGATAGAAATAATTTTTTCCTGAGAATTCTGAAACAAGTGAACAGTGAACCCTAGCTTAGATAGAGCTGGGTGGCAGCTGGCTGAGCCGCCGCTGCCGACCAATTTTAGGTAAGCCGGAAAATTTAGCCGGCCGAGCCGATTGATAACTAAACTATATGAAGACAAACGAAATACATTTTGTATTACAATATTGTTTAATTCATTATTACAAGACCTTATTTCAAAAATCCAATACTTTTTTTCAATCAGCCCTGTTTCTTTAAAATAATTATTTTTAACTACACTATAATAATTTTAAATTTAGACATACTGGTGTTTTCGTGTGGTAATATATTGTTAACTTAGAATAGCGTTCATTTATATAATAATATTTTAACAGACTGAATTTTGTCTGCAATGTGTCTCGGATATTTTTCATGTTAACAAAAGCATTGAAATGAACAGTCCTTAACTAGTTTCGAAGCTTAAAATTTGATGAATTACTGATTTGGGAGAAAAACATTGTAAACAAACTCCGCGGTCAGGACACCATGTCTGCAAAGCGAAGCTGCAAAATCGATCTCTTTTATCTTTTGAAAATATGCTTTGTCAATAAACTATCTCCACGCAAAAGAAGTCATTTGTGTATGCTATTAGTAGTGTAAGCACTTGCACGGAAATCCATCTCATTTTATAAATGCATTGGAACAATGTATTTGCTGTCCTGAGAACGATAAACGAGATTGGAAAGCGTTCAGACGAATTCCACTTACTACTAGGGTTGGCATTCAACTGGTTACCAAAAATTACTCACCAGTTACTAACCAGTTAGTCATCAGTTATCCACCAGTAGTCACCACTTAGTAACCACTAGTGCTAAGCCCTAAGCTCACCCCCTCGCAAGGCCCAAAATCATGTACATTGACAAAAAATTATTATATGTGAAGCGCTGATATTTTACTAGAATAGATCAGATAGCTCAATATATATATATATATATAATATATTATACAGTGACATTGCGACCCTCTACTCATCCTTCTACAATCTATTTCGACTTTCGCTTGTGCTATTTTACTCACCAGTAACCAAAATTTTAGTAACCAGTTACTAAACAGTTATTCCACCAGTTACTGGTGACTGCCAACCCTACTTACTAGGCTCCTGCGAGCCTGAAATGTTCGTCACGAGCCAAGGCAATTATACAAATTATTGAAATAGTATATACTATATAGTAGGTAAATTTGCATGTAAAACATATATTGCTGTAATTTACATAAAGTTCCAAAAGTTCAGATTACTATTATTATTAAATGATCAAAAAGCAATTTGTGAAATTATGAAACTCAATAAGGTTTATTCTTTGTTCTCTACCAATACTTACAATAATAGATATATCAGGTATATCAGACAATCCGATAGCATATATAAAGTGCAGGGTTGAGTAGATCTGGATCTAGATATGGGAGCTAAGTACATGTTTGGTAAAATATTCAAAATATTAGGTCTTGCTTAAAAAACCTCTCGCATTGAGACAAATTTGTAATTTTCTGTCTCTCTCCTTGAAATTTTACAAACCAACTCAAAAAATGCACGTGTGTTTTGAATTTTTCTTGGGGAGGGGGGGGGATTTTCCTTGTGGATTGGATATGGATCGAAAAATACGTGACCCACATGAATGGGCACCTAAAATCCGAAGTTTTTATGCACAAACATAAACTAAGAGAAAATTTTTACATCAGACTAAGATCAGAACATCATAAAATAGGAGAAGCATTAATAATTTAGAAATCAAACAAAGATAAATTATTAAATTTTCAACTAAGTATGATATCATTGAACTTATTTCAAGAGCATGCAATATTGAATTATATAAGGTGTAGTCTACTGTAAATATATTTAGTTTTTACAGAATATTTGTACTGATGATAAACGAAACCGGTCTATCCCTTTCATAGCGNAATATATATATATATATATATATATATATATACATTATGTTCAAAATATTGCCGTTACGCCCGAATATCCAGAGAGAAAAATATAATATTGTGGTAACAGTTGAGAAAATACAAAAAACATCTTTTAAATATTGTCTTTTATCCACAAAAACTTTTATCAATAAAGAAATAGTTTGAAATGCTAAAATAAATTTCAAAACTCATAGTAATTCACTGGCGTAGCCACTAATTTTTATTGGGGTGGCCTGTTCAGAAATGTTTGAATCTAAAAATTCTTAGTTAAACAAATACTTTTTGAATTTAACAGATGAACACTGAATTAATACGATAACGTTGTGTCCTTAAACCCTCATATCTCCGTACCTATTTGACCGATTTCTATGAAAGTTTTTTTACGATTTGCTTGACATATTATTTACTAGGTTTAGTCCATGGAGTTGACGGGTAACATGGGTAAGTACGAGTCGGCAAAAGCGTCAACCTTAAGCATAGTGCTATTCAAATGCTTTTATTTGTAACCAGGAACAAATATTGAAAATATCATTTCCGCTAATTTTTTAAAATACACATTGTAAATCAACCAAATATTCCAGTACGCCATGAAAAGTAATGATACAGAAAACAACAATAGCCATAGTATGAATTTTAGTATTCATGAGGTTGCCTGTGAAAATGATCAATAATCGTATAAAGTGTGCTAACGCAATGTACTTGGAGTAACAAAAATGATTCTAAATGAGGCATAAGACTTTCACTATAACCACTCTTAGCGATTGCAAACATATTGTTATATACAGATTTTTTAAAGACACGATTTTACATACTTTGCAGAGTTCTTAGGATTTTCTTAAAATACATAAAGATGCGTATGTTTTGATCAGTTTTCAAAATACCTAAAAATACGTACATGTACTGAATAAATAGACATATTTGCTAAGTGTTAACAGCTATTATTTAATTCTGCAAGAGAATGTTTGGCACATTTGTTAGAATAGGCGATACACTGCTAAACTTAATTATTCTACATCAGCGCGACCAAATTTTAACTATAAAAAACTCGATTTTGACTTAATCTTTCATATTTTTATTTATTTTAACATATCATCTAAAAACAAGGCAAGCATTCCATTTCTTAATCCAATTATTGGAAAGTTTGGTTGAAATGAAATATTGCATGTTTACAAATCCTCTCAGGCAGGAAATTGCGGTTTTTTGAATTGAAAATCTTCTTTCCACTTTGAACCTGGTCAAAACATTTTGTTCTGGTGACGCTGATTTGATTTCTTGTAAATGTGAAACTCCATAACTGTGATTAAAATGTCAAAACCACTTTTAAAGTTTTATGCAAACATTGCAGATTTATCTCTTGCGAACTTCATGTAATGTGAGGTTTTTCGGAGATTGGAGATGGTTTAGTCAACTCCCTGGCTGCGCCCATTTACAAATTAATACGCTAAGAAGTTCATTGTAGTCTATGCTTTGATTAATAAAAAAAATGCTCCAGATTACAACTCTCTTTTTATAAGCAGTGTGAAATTTTGATTTCATGAATGATCACGTTTTGTGAGAATTCAATGTTAAATTTTTATTAGATAAAAGTTCATTGTTTCCACAATCGAACGAAGTCCACAATATATTTCCATGTCAATGCAGCATGAGAGACGATTTAATCCTAACGGCATTATTGCTGAATGGTTTATGCAAGGCATAAATTTTGTCATCCAAGAAAGTTTCAATCCTGAGAAGCACTTCAATGAACTATGAGTAAATTCAACAAATTTTGTGAAGGCGAATGTCTGATCCGGCTATTTGCGGATTATAGAAATATTTCGCAAGGAGTTGTTACAAGAAGGCGAATACAATTCGTATAAAGTGCAAGAAGAAAGGGTACATCCAATAAGAACATGCAATAGGACCATATATCAGGTGGGTTCAAAGTCTTTATAAAGCGTTGTGTGTACAGCCAGTACGGCACTGCACGGATTTCCTAAAATATTAATTTTGCACGGCACGTTTTCATGTGCTCACAAGCACAGCCCGTTAAATTTTCTTAGCCTTTTTAACCAAAGCGCAATTCTTCTCTATCAAAATAACTATATTGACAATTGCCGTAGATGAAACCTAAGATAGCTGTTCCGTCGCAACTAGTACATTTGAAGACCAAAATAAATGCTGAACTGGACAACTTTCTACAAAAAATCATAGGCCTCAGAGGAAATTGGGCAAAAATATTGGTTCAGGACATATTACTAAATCTATTCTAGTCTCACATTAGTTCTACAAGATTCATTATATATTAGCCTAATGATGTTGCTCCGGGGATAATTATTTTTCCCGAAAGGGAATTACCCCCCTTAAATTCTTCACTGCTTTTGAGAAAAGTGAGGGAGGGGGCTGGTGCAAATGTAGTCCAAAAAAATTTTGACGATGAGGATATTTTCAAAATGACAAAAGTTACCTAAAAAATTAATCGATTTTTGTTATTGCAGTTTAAGTTTCAATTTTTTTAATAAATCGCTTTTTGTAAAATCCACAGAAATATTTGACTAGTAAAATCAAAGTATTCTGGAATTGGTTGGAATTCACAAACACGAAAATAATTGATTAGGAAATTAAACTCCTTTTGAATTTTTGTAGACAAAAAAATTATTAGCAAAATCAAATTAGTTTCAGAAATACGGTGAAATCCACCAAAGGAATTGGCTAGACAATAAAATTGGTTTTCAGAAATTTTTAGTTTCTTCAAAATATCTTTCTTATCAAATGTTACCACTTAAAAAAGCTTCCACAATTTTAAAGTTTTCTTTCTTGTGTTAAAGTTAATTGGCAGATGTATGAGATAAGTAATCAAACAGACGAGGCATATGCAGAAGTTGTTAGATTTGCAGTTTGCTTTAGTTGTTCTTAAATAAATACAGCTATATTTAGTTAAGCAATTTTACAGTTAATTTTTTTTATTTAAAATTCCCACCCAACCCTAACGAATCCGCCCTCATCCCAAATGACTATACTCTAAAGATTTTATAAAAAACATGCTTAAAAGCAAACGGAAGAATAGATTGATGACAAGCCATATAATATATAAAAGACTATTAATACTTTTTTGAACAGCTAATTTTAGGTTTCATAGTAAAATTCAGTTAATTATTCCCAAAGCATTAGACCTTTTGGAAAAATGATCGATGCTAATATTTGACGTCAACCCAGTGGCTTCCATCCACCGCAAAATTCTTCAAAGGCAATATAGTTTACCATCAGCAGCCCCCTTTCCCACTATTGAACTGTAAACTATAAAATACATATGTAAATGATTTTAATTATTTAATTTCAGCGGGTCGTCCCTTCTGAAATAAATTATATAATGTTAAACAAAATTTTAAAAATAAACAAATGGGACCTACGCCCCCTAGCGAGTGCAGGCCTAGTTTGAACATTGTTCATACTCGAAAATTAGTGCCTAAAGGCACTTTAGTTCAAGCAGTAAATGCCAACCTAAACTGTGGCTATGACTCAACAGATCTTTTATGACATTCTTGCAAAGTGCAACACGGAAAGTCCCATATTCCAATTTTGTAGTCAAATGAAGAGGATGAAGCAATTGTTGAAAACAAGAATCAATATTGAAACCTAATATTGTCCAATAAAAGATATGGCGAGAGATACATTCATCAAATCTCTTTTAAACATAAAGCTCTTGAATCATCAATACTTTATTTGGTGGCATGGTTGGATCACAAACTGGAATTAATGAAACGTTACTTAGTATTAACTTGTGCTAGAAATTGATCACAGTTCGATCTGCTAGAATACTATAAATACTTATTCAAACAAAAGTTTTAGTTTATTTCAACAGTTTGTCTATCATTCATCTAATTTGTAATACACATCTTACATAGTCAAAATAAAGATATCAAACCCAGATTATTCCTTATTGCCAGTAATGAGAGTTCACCAAAGAGTGCCACAAAAACTATTTTTGGCCTATTGAATTTGGTCAAATTCAAGACAAATCTTTTGGCACATGGTTGCAATTGTAAAGATTAGCTATAGCATTACATCTTTTAAAATATTGTTTAAAAAACTCGATGTTTTCAATATAGGAATCTATCCACATCATCTAGTACTGTAGCAGGGATGACTACGCTTGTAAATGTATCAATATTTATTGTGCGCTATTTTAATTTAATATTATAGGGTAGACAAATGCAAATTGTGAAAACGTATATATATATATATATATATATATATATATATATATATATATATAGAAAAAACAGCTTTGCATTTCTAAAAGTTCATTGATGAAGTATTGAGACAACGTATCCAAAATAAAAAACGCTTAATAGAAAAAAAATCATTCCAAAAATGTTTGACTTCCCACTGATTTCCAACGATGAATTTCAGTAGGTTCTTCATGAGTTGAAATATTTGTTGGCTTCTTAAATATTGAATCCTATCATTGGGGGAGGAGGGTTTTATCTCCCGGAATTTTGGAATAAGTTATGAGACTTGTATATGTACATTTGACGAATTCAGAGTAAACGTTTCAAAATATCATGCAGAATTGCATACAAAATTTATTGAAATATCAAGCGACAACTAATAATTCGAAATTATTTAATTTTTATCCAATTAAGAGTAAATGCATTTGGAAACCCAATTTTTTGGTTAGGACACCACTATTTATATCTTAACAATTTTTGAATACAAATCTTAAATTATAACAGCTTTCCTCTAAGTGCTCGTAGAAAAGGGCACTACATAAATATCATTTACGCACACATTCTCTCTATATATATATA